>JAHZMX010002326.1:0-13143 GCA_027743895.1 Seira musarum | reverse complement strand
AGTACACTACAGTACCCAGTCCACCCATCCCATCATCCCGGTCGGTGGTTGTGGTTTGGTTAGGGTCGTGGTAGTAGTCGTAGTGGCAAGTCACAAGTGATTTGATGTGAAGGCATTTTTACTTGATCCAATATCAAGGAATTAACTGAAGCCAACGTCAATGGTTATTAATAATTTTTTTTTCCCGAAGAGTGAATCACCAAAAAAAAGTGGAGTTTAGACTGTGAATGTGTATAGGAATTCAGGTAGTTTTGGATCAAGTGACTAAAAAAAAACTTTCTGGTAAAAAGGGATAATCCAAGAATCATTTTTTTTCTTGAGGACTGTGACGGTTGTGATGTGACATGACATGGATAAAAATAGCTTTGATCATGCACAAGTGTTGTGATATGTGATGGAGTGAGACCCTTTTTAAGGCAGAACCAGAGCCACACACCATTTTTTTCTGAGGATTTGTCATTCTGATTGGACTACTTGGTTCAGTCAGTCAGTGGGAAGCCCGAAACGCCTCTAAAATTACGGGAATTTTTATTTCTGTGAAGGAATTTTATTTTTTTTTTATTCTGAGTTTAACTCATTTTGAAAGTTTACTTTTGTGAGGGAATTTTTAATGTGGATCATTTCAAAAGTGCGAATTGGACTGGGCTCACAGAAGAACATTTCCTTACGGGATTAGTCAATGTGAAGGAATTTGAACTTTTTTTATCGGAGTTTTTTTTAAAGACATTTCGTTTCCGGATCTGGTCTGGACGAAACTCATTTTTTTTGTGAATGTGAAGGAATTCGATTTGAATCAGTTTGAATTTTTTATTCGAAGAAGACGACTTTCTTTCTGGATTTCAGTGTGCAGGAATTTTTATTCAAAAATCGCTTTTTCAAGTGAAAATATAAATTGTTTTGAAGAATAACATTTTCCCACTCGCATTTCAATTCAATTCGTTTTCAATTGTTCTACTTTTTTTTCTCTTGGTCAAGTTCAAGGAGAACTGGTTTCAGTTTCCTTCCTACCTTTTCCCAAAACATTTCTGATTCTTCTTCGTGCGTAATAGTAAAATACCTTTAGTGCCAGAACAGTACAGTGACTCCTGCTGCATTACTCCACTCCAGCATCGAAGAAATATGCCTGGACCTGGACGTGTGCCAACAATGGAAACTGTTGCAGCTCCAACAACCTCAGCTGCTGCTGTAGCTGTAGCAATCAGTCCACAGGTAAAATACCTATACATTATCCTAATTTACTTTTTCTTTTCTGAATTTCTCTCCTCATTTCCTCCTTTCTCAATCTCAATCGAGTGGCCTACTTGGCTTACATGCTTTAGTATCAATCGAAAATTCCGATACATACATTGTGAGTAATCTTATCGGAATTCATGTCATAGATCACAATCGCAATCACATTCAATTTTTATTTAAGAAATCCTTCATAACATCAATTCAAGTCGATTATTGACTATCGGAATTTTGTATCAAGAGTAATTAACTTCGTAATCCGTAATCCTATATTTTTGAGAAATTGTGATAATTTTTTATTGCAGAAAAATTAGAAAATTGATTGTGAAAAATTCTGATTTGTATCGTAATCCGTAACTTTCATCATCATCATCATTGCATTGGCATTGACCTTATCAATTTCGAATGAAGATGAGGGCATGAAGTGTGAAAGAAAAAGTAAATACCGATACGCGAAAGTTATGATTTAAGGGAAATTTCGCAATTTTTCAAACCTTTCTATTTCTTATGAAAAATCATTACTTGAAGAGAAATGGCACTTGACTTAAAACAATGCGAAATTTAAAAAATTGATTTAATCTTGAAAAGAAATTCCTATACATAAATAAGTAAACCTGATTTGGATTTCATTCTTGCATTTTCTCATACACTTCATTTTACACCTGCCGGAAAATTGATATTGGAATGGAATCCAGAATATTATTAAATGCACTTATATTTATTTGCGAATTCCTCCGAATAAAATGCATCGGATTTTGCAATCGAATGAGTTATAAATTCCTTCAGGCCAAGTGCATCCTTTTACGGCAGTTCAGTTTGCATTACAGCGGGCGTCAAAAAATTTGTTTTTAGTTTTTAAAATGATGTGATGTGATGATTATAATCATAAAAAAATGTCCATTTTGGAGGATTTGGGGTGAAAATATTTTTTTTTTTTCAAGGAGATTCAATCCAATTAAGTGTGCCTATCATAAAAAATGTAATCACGACATAACATAACTTAAGATGAGATAAAAAGCCTTTAATGTTATCATTCACACGTTTTTACAAGTTTTAAAAAATAATCACGGTTAGCGAGTAGTTTTGAATGGGATTTTTTAAAATTATTTGAGCATAACAGAATTTTAGGATACGATGCATTTTGCAATCTTAACCGCAGAATCGGCTGTGTCGATTTTCACAGAAAAAGGAACTGCGTCTATTTTCGGAATTTCAATTCTAAAGAATTTTTTTAAGAATGGTAGATTCCGACGTTTGGTAACATCCAAATTCAATGAGAGTATCATGAATGTGTCAGAATAAATTATTTGACTTTTGATAAACTTGAAAATCAATTTATCCGAATATATGTCTGGGGAATGGAAAAAATAGAAAAATTCATTTTTAGTGGGGCAATAACGTATTTATGGGTTAAATTTCAATGCAGGAGTAATTTAATTTTTCTTCCAAACAGTCGCAGTATTTTTCGTTTTCCAAACTGCGCATATGTCAAATAGGAACCAGAAGGGAAATACCGGAATTTCCCACAAAACCATATTCCNTTTTTAAGAATGGTAGATTCCGACGTTTGGTAACATCCAAATTCAATGAGAGTATCATGAATGTGTCAGAATAAATTATTTGACTTTTGATAAACTTGAAAATCAATTTATCCGAATATATGTCTGGGGAATGGAAAAAATAGAAAAATTCATTTTTTAGTGGGGCAATAACGTATTTATGGGTTAAATTTCAATGCAGGAGTAATTTAATTTTTCTTCCAAACAGTCGCAGTATTTTTCGTTTTCCAAACTGCGCATATGTCAAATAGGAACCAGAAGGGAAATACCGGAATTTCCCACAAAACCATATTCCCACTCCACTTATATTTATTCCTTCGTTAAATGTAAAATCGCCCACATCAGTAATTGGAAACATTATTGCCCAAGTGGATTTAACCAAAAAAAACCCGGTTGCGGGATTTTGCCAACTCTGGTGTATTTTTTACACAAATCAAAGTAAAAAGCTCTATTTATCCCCCAAAGTACTTGCAAAATAAAACTAAACTCAGCGTCAACGTTTTCTAGAAAAAAATCCTTCATGATTCTAATTCGCACTCAACAATTAAATTTCGTTTTAAGATACGTGGTTAGTGTATAGGTATTTAACAAGATATCATCCTCATCAAGACTTTTCAAAAAATGTGTGTCAAGTGCAAAAAGGCGACTTTACGATTTTTTTCTCGAGAATTCGATGTACTTACTTCATTGGCTTGGCCTTCGAAATGAACTGGGAAGTATAAACAAAGAAATTTCGAATTCTATTCAAAAAGTCATATCTACTCTTGCGCATGCGCTGTCTGCACGACACACCTCTCCATTTTTGCACCTACTTTAAAGTAAGAGCCTTCTGTTTACATTTATTACAACTTCCATTTCAATAATTAAATTATCCTCGAGTATCGCAATTCGCAATCTCATCATCTCACATGCGCATGCGTAGAAATTATAAATACCAATAGTGAAGCAGCCTGTATAGCGTCGCGTTTGCGTCGTGCTTGAACAAGCAATTGCGATTATGTAATTTTAGCAAAGCTAAATGATGGCATTAATTTATGCAAAAAAAAATTACGCATTGAACCGTATCGTAAAAGGCGCCTGCGTACATTCCTTCACATTTTTGTACTGTAAGCTGTACAGTATGACCTTCAGGTTTTTTTGTTTAATTTCTTTTGAAGAAGAATGTTTTGAAATCGACAACCTAGGCCAGGCCCTACATAATTTTTTATCTTTGTCCAAAGTCCACTGCGCATGCGCATCTTCATCATCATCAATTTGCACATCACATCGTCTTGTCCTCATCTTTTTTTTGTCTTGAGCTGAACGCTCAACCTTGAACTCAAAATCTATATTTGGTCACGGTTTAAAGACGAAAATAGCTTCGTCATTTATTATCATTCGCATTGCATCACACTGCAATAACATAACTGACTACAACATTAAAATTATTTTGGGTATTGATAATTGATAGAGTAGAGGAATGTGTGAATGACCAGACCAAGCAATAGCCAAAGAGCGAGTAATGAACGGCGCTGAAGTTGCGTTGAGCTGTCATTATCATGATCAATGATCACAATCAACAATCAATATCATGATCATCATTTTTGATTATGATTGTGTGTTGGAATTTTATGCCGGCACGTTTATTTGTGTCTTGTGCCAAGCCAACTTGAGTTGAGTTTGTGTTTGATAAGGATCTACGGTAACGTGAGACATGTTGTGTCATCAATTACAGCCATGAGTACAAAAAGACGCGATTACTACCAAAGAAATGCCTATGCACTTATCATTGGACTTTGAACAGGTGAAGGAAATCCCAATCCAAATCCAAGTCTGCTGATGGGACTGAGACTGGTCACTGATCAGAGATGGGATGGGCATTTAAAATGGGTGTTATGAAAATTTCAAATTAAAAAAAAATTGCTTTCAGGAATTATTTATTCAGACTTGGCATTTATCCAGGAAACGGGTTAATTGGGATTTAGTTGGCAAAAAATGGTCACTGGTCAGAGATGGGATGGGTTTTTAAGACGGGTTTTATGAAATTTTAAATTAAATTAGAAAACAAATTAAATTTGCCTTCAGGAATTTTTTATTCAGATTTGACATTTAACCACGAAATGGTTTAATTAGAGCTTTAATTCGTAAAAAACGGTCGCTGGTCAGAGATAGATGGGCTTTTAAGATGGGTTTTATGAAAATTTTAATTAAATAAGAAGAAATTAAATTTGCCTTCCGGAAATTTTTATGCAGACATTAATGGCATTTACCCCAGAAACGGGTTAATTGGGTTTTAATTGGTAAAAAATGGTCACTGGTCAGAGATGGATGGGTTTTTAAGATGGGTTTTGTGGACTTTTATATTCAATTAAAAAACAATTAAATTTGCCTTCCGGAATTTTTTATGCAGACATGGCATATGGCATTTACCCAGCAAATGGGTTAAGTGGGTTTTAAATGGTAAAAATGGGGTTTATGTAGAATTATTTGAAAGAACTTATTTTTTGTTGTCCAAAATTTTTGGCGGTTAAAGCCCATGCAAATTATCTATTTTTGAACAGACCCTGATCAACCTAACTTTGCTTGAAGACCTCATCATAGTCAAAAAATACAAACGTTCATTGACAAAATTCTAAAAATGGAAATTCAAGCAAGGAATAAGGAATGTAAATTCACTGTCATTGTTTCAGTGTTTGTTGATGGTACGGTTGGGATTGCGGTGCGGCATTGTTTTGTTTATTCTGTTTGGTCAATTGGTCATCTCATCTCCAAAAATATTATGGATGAATTTAATTTCATTGAACCATGCAGTAACATTGCCTGAGGGAAAAAATTTCTTTAAGAAAATATCTGAAAATGGTAGTTTAACCCATGAGGAATGACATTCAAAAATAAATGCTGAAAGTTTTTTATCAAATGTCAAATCACCATATTTTTTCAAGATTGTCGCGAACATAAAAAAAATATTTGCAAATTTTTAGAGGTCGTCTACAGGAATTTGAGTTTGAGGATACGAACGAACAGATTATCATTTTTAAAACTATTTAATCAATTTTCATAAATACATCAAAAGTTACAATTTAACAATTTTTATTACTCCTATTAAGCCTTAAAGAGAGTGAAAACATTTTAAGAAATGAAAATAAATCAATTCAATTCGAAATGTTACTGCCAAAATTTTGTAGGTTTAGCCCCTTTAAATCTTAAACTCTATCAAAATTCAACTGAGGTACCTACTCTTTTTTTTGCAAAAGCATAAATTTGAAATACCTCTACGCATGCGCGTGTGCTAATAGCTCCATTTATTTTTGGCTTCACTCACTCAATTTTTTTTATATAAAAACGTCAGAGGTGTCTACGTAAGCGGTAGGTAATCATAATTTTCTTCGGATACAATTGTTTGAAAAAAATACTTCCTTTCCTTCTTCCACACGTACCACAAAAACAAAAGTAAAAACAGAAACACGTGCAATGTTTCAAATCAAAATTGTAATTTTGTAGATTACATAGTATTACATTAATTCTAAAATGCATCCACATGAATTAAACAAGTACTATCTACATCAATTTACTTGGGCAAAATTAAAAATGCTAACATGTTCATTTATTATCAATTTCGAGAAAGCGCAACAAAAGAAAAAAAATACTGAAGGAATTTACGGATTTGGCTAATAGCTCCGGAAGACTTGAAAAAAATATTTAATTAATTTATTAAAACCATTTTTTTATTCCAGCATGAATTGGCGCCATTTTAATTTGCAAAAATTGTCAACAAACTTTAGCTCAAATATAATTTGTAAATTCAAAAAAAATTGATAAACTATTTTTTCTAAACTTTCCATTCGGAAAGTTATCATATTAAATCAATTAATCATTCCCTTTTCCTCAAGGTAAATATCAATTATACTTTGCTCTATTTTCACTTCAATTTCTGGTTCGAATTTCTCAAAAGAATTTTATTGGGGTATATCCCATCCCATATTTCGAAATGGATATTTGGCTCAATGCAACGAGAAACTGCATTCATTCATGAATCATGATCATTGGCCAATATCAATATTTCACCTTTCATCTTCCTTCATAAATTCCTTTAAACTAAACTGAAGGTACAAGAGCAACTCTTCCTTCCCATTTTCGAAAAAAATTATGTTGAACATAAATATTTCATATCTCATCTCATCATGTCATCTTTTTCAAAATGCACATAATTTACAATTTTTTACACTATCGCTATCACTTCTTCTTATCACCTGGTCTGGTTTGGTCTTCAAAGGAATTTGAAATTCATGTAAGGCTATTTTGAAACATTTTTGGGCGTTTTTTTACGATGACGCTCGTTTCATTGCAAAGCAAGTCACATAAATACGTTACGCTACATACAAAAATTTTTCAAGGAAGAAGATCCTTTTTCTTCTGACTCGAGATAATTTTATGCATTTAGGTTAGCTCCGTCATGATTTGTGATTGTAATCATAATCATTTGATATTTTTTTGTGAGGAAAAGTATGAAAATAAGTTCAGCTCTTGCAAAGGAATTTAGTGCAGAATTGCAAACTTCTGACTTTGACTGCACCCATTCCACAAAAAATTGACATCTTTTGACGTATTTTAATCCGTCTTGAAATTCAAGACTGACTTTTTTATCCAAGTTCATTTTGATATCATTTGAATTCAAAGTAAAAAATATTTTGGGAGTTACGATCTCCATTTAATTATGATTGTGATGCGACGAAAAGAAAAAGCGAGAAAAAAAATATTTGAGCTCATTTTGAGATTTTTTTATGAGACCGACGACCATTGTCAATGATTTGATTAGAGTTTAAACTCATTATATATTTTTTTGTTTGGTTTCATGTTGGTGAATTTTTTGTGTAGAATAATTCATTTTATAATTTTCAGAATCAAAATTTAATTTGCCTAACTATAAATATAGCTACAACTACCTGATTCTTCAGAAAAATTCCTGTACATAAATTTGACTGAAACTGGACGCTTAAATAAGTAAAAGAAATTTGGATGCAAGTTCCGTAAACTTTAATTCCAAATCATTTTCTCGTCATCGCGTCAATCCCTAATGTATTTCTTCTTTGAATTTTAAAAATTTATCTGATCCAGATTCCGTTACTAAAATAATTAGAGTTACAAACAAAAAATTTAAAAAAAAATTGATATGAAATGGACAGGACATTCCTATACACGAATTATGCTTTATCGTTCTATTGCCCTATGCGCAAAGTTTTTTCTCGACTTTGGCGATGGCGACGCCCAAATTAATTTGACACGCGTTGATACACCTCATCATCCCAATTCCAATACTACTTTAATGAGATTCACCATGCTGCATACTAACAAAAAAATATTATTACGATTTACGAGTTTCATTATTTAATCATCATCATCAAAAGCCAAGTCAGACTTATGATAGGGCTGGGTTGGGCTCAAACTTCGACAACTTCACTTTTTTTCACGGAGACCTCATTCACGTCCCACAAAATTACAATTTTATTTCGCGAAAGTAAGTAGCCATAGCGATTTCAAAGAAAAAGGAATGTGAATGACCAGACAAGACCAGACCAGGACCACCCGATCATCATCAAAATTTTTAAACAGTGTTTGAGTTTTAGAAAGTAACTCAATTTCGATATGTCATCAACCTGGCCTGACTTAATATGCGTGCGCATGCGCAGCTCTTATTCTTATCATTTGAACGTCGACGTGTGTAAAAGGGTTTTAAATTTTTGAAAGACATTCCCCCACTCTTAAAATTGATAATTGTAATTAACATAACCATAATTGGAGTAAAATTTTAATCTGTTTTTAGATTATCTAATCTTTTTAAAGACTTTCTTATCGTCCAGAAATGGAAAAGGAAAAACAATTCAATTTTGGTTTATGTAGCAAAATAAATTTTCAATTTGAGTTGTGTTATGTTGTGACGCGAAAGAAAATAGAAAAGAGGAAGGTAGTAATTATTGATCCACTTCCGCAAATTTTTCCTGATCCCACTTTTGAAGTGTTTGAAATGTTTGAGAAAACCCATTAGACGAGTTAATAGGTATCATTTAAGCCAAAATTAACTGCAGTTATTTGTGTTGGCTGGCGTTTTCTTTGAAGTAATTTTTTTGTTTGCACTATAATTATAAAATACACGCGCGACTGACGACCACCCAAGATAAAAATTATAACATCAAACCAAATTATATAATAATCAATAATAGTTTCAATTTCAATTCAAAATTTTTTAAATGTTTTTTAAAATCTCGATATAGCGGCCGATCTGAAACTATTTTTCATTGCCATGCCGGTATATCCAGAGTAAACTAAATTTTTTTTACTAAAATTATATAATTCAATCCCGATAAAAAATACAAAAAATTACATCATTCCAAATATTTTCAAGTGCATCCTACCAGAATGCAGACACGCCTTCAATCAACAAAATTTTTTTTTCTTCAAAACACGGAAATGACCTTGAGAAAAAAAAGTGATACGGATCAAGATCATATGCATGTTTTTTGAATGGTACATAAAACATGAGAAATTGACCCAAAGTTAGAGAGAAATACCGAGACTCAGGTAAAATGTGAGTGACCTTGCTCTTGAAAATAAAAGAAAAGAGAATCTTGTAGCAAGTCACGTTACAATGACCGACTGACTGAGTCAGATGCAATTGTCTGTTTGCATTCCCATACATCCTTTTTGATTTGGGTCTACGTGCGTAACGTGACTGGAAAAAGGCTGGAAACGAAAATACTGGAAGAAGAGCTGTAGGATCCGTGATAGTAAATGATGTGAAGGAATGTGGGACACGATATAGCCTCAGGCAAATAAAAACACGTGGACTTCAAAGTAAAATAGTATGAAATAGGATATGTGCATCGGCATTCAATTCTTTTAGGCTGAGGCTGACAAAGGGAAGAAAAATAAAATTGACGGAGTAATAAGGCATTTAATATTTTTCTTGCAATTCCGCAATAGAAAAATATCAACAATTCATAAATTCCTACAATTATACTATCATACACTAATCACATCATAATTGTAATTGTGTATCAATCATAAAATATTTTAATGTAAACACTGATGTATTAATGCAGCGGAGAAAAAAAATCATAAAACGTTTTTTGAACTTGTCCAGATCAGACGTGTTCACGAATAATGTATTCGTTTTGCCCAATTTATTTGAACTTACCAATCAAATTGCTTCATAAATCTGAAAATAAATGTAATGGAGTTGAATTATCCAGCAAGTTAAAATTCGGCAGAAAATATTTTTAAACCGTTATTTAACGGATTCATATTCACTAAAAAAATAATTAGCTCAGCAGCTTTCGCACTAGGCAGTTTTTTTTTAAATCCGTTAAAAATCTCTCCGGATTTATTTCATGTAAATGCATTTAACGGATTATTCAGCAATTAGCTCAATTAATTAATTGAAGAAATTATGACGAATTTGATTTAACCTCATTCCCGATCTATAAAGGCGCATCTATAAATCCGTTATCAGCGCTGCTGAAATCTATTTCATGTGATTTTCAATTATGACGGACGGACAGACAAACACACACAAAGTCAATCTATAAAGTAGCGCTTATTATTCTCAATTAATTGAAATTGAATTGAAAGACAATCCTTCTTCTCCTCCTACCAATTCATTCGATTTAATTTTTTTTCAGAAATGATGTAACAATTAAATAAACAAGGTAGTATGCAGATATAAAATAAGAATGTCATTTTTTCTATTGTATTACACACGTTCGCGTCGTTCACAAAAGATTAAGTAAAAAAATAGTAATAATTCTACTAAAATTGCAATGCAATTGACAGTTTATAATTTTACAATTGCACTTGCAATTTTTTGCAATCGTAATTCACTGAAAATGTTTCAGTTTCACACAGACTTATTTTCATGTCATCACATCAGAATTCCTTGTACATCGTCTCCTCTCATCTGTCAATCGTTATCGTTTTTCATATTTTGTCGCATGTCCCATTTAAAAAAATGGAAACTGCAACAGCAAAAACCTCACGAAAATGGAAGATTTCAGTCGTAAAATAAAATTATTGCGATTTGCGAAATTATAAATTTTTGCAAACTTACTTAACTTGACAGGGACAGCTAGAATTTTATGAAGTGAGAAAATTGCGATATTAAAAAAATATTGTCGTATTTGAAAAACCTCACGCCTCTGGATTCCTCACCGGTTTAAAAATAACATGTTCAAAAAATTGAAAAATTCCTATAGCTAACTGGGCTAGTCTATCGCAATCCAGAAAATAAAACGTGTCTGTCTTTGTTCTCGTAATTTTAGTCGAAGTCGAAGACTCAGTTTATGATTATGACAGACCTACTTATTTTCCCTTTCCCCATTCACTTTTTTAGAAAAATTACATATGTTACAGTCACCGTCGTTTCTGCATTGCGATACATCCCATCCCATCCTATCGTAATTTTTTTTGTGGTTTTCAAACTTCAAACGCGTTTCACAAGGAACTTAACTCGACTTAAAATGTGACTTTTAGGAATCCGCCTCCGCCTCCTACTTAAATTCCTCCAATTTAAATTTTTGCAAAAGACCTACGCTTACAATCACGACTACAACAGTCTTTAAAAAATATTGTACAACGTTTTTTTAGTTTCCGCAATTTTTTTTTCACAATGTTAAACATTAACATAAGTAGAGTGAGAGGAACATTCATGTACATTCCTCCACAAGACAAGCAAATCCACCTTCATTTTCATTTCATGACATTGTGATTAAGATTTTTATCAAGCTTCAGATTTTTTCCCTTTCTTCCTTTCTCAATATTTTTTTTTGGGAATTGTTTTGCACTACTTTCCGTTTGCCTACTTAAAACTTTTACCGTTGATGTTGACCGTTACTGTGCTTACTCTTACTGTCCTCAATTAATTAGATTTAGACTACATGAAACAATAACAATGGCAATTGATATGAGTCGATTGTTCACCCGCCTACTGTTCTCCCATTTCGTTTTAGTTGTCATCATTGTCTTCAAAACAAAGATACGAACGAGCAGTAAATTCAAGGAAAAATTAATTGTGCAAATTTTTTGGCGACTTCAAAAACTATATAAATTCTAAAAAATCCATATATTCCGTTTTAGAAAGGCAACAAAATTTCAAAATCAATTGACGAATACATTAAAAATTTTCCGGAAAGTCAAAGCTCACTATAACGGCCATATGGCTTATAACAGACTTAAGGTATAACAGACCTTGATATAGCGGCTATCTGTCATTGATTCTAATTGCTGAAGATCTAGAAAAAATATGACCGACGTACAAAGAGTTTTGTTGTCAGCTGGGGTCTGGTCTGGTCATTCCACCCTCAAAAACCAATTGTTTATCTAAAGTAATTTAAATGCATATGCATCGTTATCACAGAAGCACATTAGTCATCCACTCATCATCACAAAGTTAAACGACTTTTGTTTAAATTAGTAAAGCTGTTTGCTTCTATTTTCTATGGTAATCTCAAACCCATGAAAAAAAATTTAAGTAGTGCAGTAACAGCAAACAAGTAACTGTAACAGCAACAGCAAAAAGTAACATTCAAAAAACTTGAAATAGAAGCCCTTTCTAACACAAATATAAAGATAAGCAAAAATGCCTACGCATTTTAATGTAGATTTTTTTCGTGTATGAAAATACGTGCTAAGGGAGCAAGTTAAAAAAATTGTGAAGAAAGAAAATTCATTCTGCTCAAGTTGGATGCCTTCATTTGCATCTATCTATACCTAGACCTTATGTTTTTTATCTTGTGTTATCAATATCAATATAAAATTTTTTTTCAACTTCAAATATGTAATGTAATGTGCTCTTGAAATTTTCGCTTGAAAAGCTGAATCACTCTGTCTGCCTAAATGCTATAAACAGAAAGAAAAAAAATGTATTGCAAATAAATGTACTTGTATGCAGTCAAGTGATATGGATACCGTATAATTTCCAAATACGAGGACGGGCTCAAAATAAACCAAAAAGGGCTTTTAAAATGGAATTCAAAGTTCCAATTCAATTTGTACTAGTTTCAAAGTTTCAGAAATCCCTCAAACCAAAATTATAATTATAAACCCTATTATTAAAAATTGTCAATAACGGAGATTATTTGATGCCGATTCCTAATTGGCTCATATTGCCTCTCTTTTGCTGTCATTCCATGTCAATTCAAAGCATCACATTACATCTACTCCCTTAAAAATGAGAGAAATTGCCGAAACGTGGCCCGGTGGTTAGAACCAAGATTTATCCAAGATGCTGACACGGTATCGAATCCAACATACTGCGATCTTTTGTTTAACTTTTTCTATGAAAGCGAAAGTAGAAACATTAAAATGTGAAGTGAGGGGGGGGGGG
>JAHZMX010002325.1:0-12606 GCA_027743895.1 Seira musarum | reverse complement strand
GCTTGGATGAATCAAGCCGATTTGGTAAATACAAATAGCCTACAGCATTGTAGCTGCATACACAATTCTGATTAGGATTGCGGGTCCAATGGAAGCGTAATTGCAATTCGAGCCTTCCAGGCAAAAAGTAAATCAGTAGCTGATTATGATTGCGATTGTGAATAGAAAGTAATAGAGATTTTCTGAGACCCCAGAGTCTTCAAAGCTGGAACGAGGTGATGTGATGATGATTAGAATGATGTTATGTGGTTTGGTGTTGATAGGAAATAAGGAACGATGATGGAGAATCAATAACCCACTCACTCGTCACGTCGCCAGTACAGAGCATGAAGAAAATGTTGCACGTGCCATCGTGTCAATAGAAAAAAAGCGGATGTTTTTGATAACCCGAGAAAAAAAAAACGAAATGTCTTTGTGCTTTGTTTGGTCTTGTGGATGTTTTGGAGGAGGTGATACGTTTATCAGAATCACAAAGAAATCAACTGCACTTGTTATCGCTGACGGTGTTCACGACAATATCGAGAAGTGAATGAGGTTGCTTTCCTATTATGATTGCACTGCAGCCTTGAGGTGAAAAAGAAAATTTGATGAGGGGAAAGGAAGAAAAGAAAAAAAAATGATCGCTTCAGTGAAAGTGAAAATGTATTTGTGGGATCCCACTTTGGATTAAAAATCCATTTTCCGTTTGCACGGCTTTTATGTGTATGTCGACTGATTTGTGCTACAGTACGGCGTTTTGTCCAAAATACACCAGGATACAAAAGCTTGAAAGAAAGAGCAATATTGTAGGGACACGTAAAAGCTTAATATCTGGGCGACATAAAATGAAGAACGGGAATTCTACATTTTAGCAATTTTGTAACGAATTTGTTGGTAGGCAGTCGATGACAAAACAACGCCGATACCTAATTTTATAGCTCCATCCAATATTTATCTCATGCATAAAATATGATTTTTCTTGAAAAGCGAATGTCAAAATTTCATGATGTTGTGTGGGTGCATACCTTTTTATGAGTCCGCTGCAACAACGGCTACCATTCAATAAAACAGTTATGAATTGAAATACTGACATTTTCTCAGCAGTTAAGCTGCTAAATGTCATGAAGTAAAGAAGGGCGCGAAGAGGTGATAATGACGATGACTCATTCCAAATACTAAACACTTATTCACATCCGAGCACAAATGCAAGCCATCACATCATTATCGAGTTGGCTGGAGGCTTGGATATACAGAGAAATGATACTCGTTATGAAAAGCTCATTATGTCATCATCACGAAATGCATTTTGCACTGCATTCACCGTACGTGGAAACATGAGTGCATCACTCCACCCTCAACTCTAATTTTGTCATGAAATATTGATCAATCCTATTGCCTTTGGCATTGCCCTGACATTAAACAAAAACTGCATTTTACTTTGTTTAAACTGTCACATCATATGTGTCATGGCAGTGCTTTTTAAGTCCGTTTTGACTTTAACTGTAACTGTACAACATTCTGCTTAAATCAATGTACATTTTCGGGAGGAAATTTACCATACTTCTTTAAGCTAAACATAAGTAAGTATATGACTCTGAATTGTGTCATTTGCAATGGTCAACCTCAGTGGAATTTTTAATCCAAAATTAACCAGAGATAGACTATAAGGTAAGATTTTAAAAGAAGGTTCTTATGAAAAACGGACTATTTTATCCAGTTTGACCCATTTTACTTAACCCAACTCGTTTACGAACATCTTTAGGGGTTCTGTCTATTTCACTTACTTTCATCCAGTTTCAGTATACCCATCTTTCATATAAGCCCATTTCTACTCCTTCCCTTTCATACTGTTTCCTAAAAATTAAAACCACGAGATACCCGCATTCACCCACTCGCAACCCTTGATATTCCATTGAATACCCGAATTAAGTATATATGACTGAAATACAATTGTAAAGGATGAATGAAGTATGCGGACGACGTGGATTCACAATAGTGCAATTGCAATGATCAGTCGACAATCACGTGAAAAATGAAACTTGATATGCATTGATATTATTTGTACATCATATTACATGCAACTATTTCTGAAGGATGATTCACAGAAAACATTTGACGACTTCTTGGAATTGGTAGGTACGGCTCCTCGAGCCACTATAAAAAGCGGAGCTTTCAAGCCATTTCATCGCAGTCTCTTTTGACTACCCAAATTATTTACCAGTTTCGAGTTGAATATATGCTTTGATTATACATGTTCATCTTCAATGTTTTAATATACCTCATTCTGATGGCTCTATCCAACTTAAGTTGATGCTATTGTCGATTCTGGAACTAAATGTATTTTAAAGAATGCAATTGCCTTGAAGTTTTACAGAACTACTTTTCAATATGAACTATTAGTAGCTATTTGACTATAAAAGAATCATCACAAGAAATTTTGAAAACAATTTTTTTAAATATATAATTTGAGTTTTGAAAATATATCCTTCATAGTTACCGGTTCTTGATGACAATGGAAATCAAATATCACCCTATAGACATTGTACAATTTACTTATCAAAATCAACTATTGCTTAACTAATAAAAGACAAGAGCAAAATATGAATTACCTAATAGTTTTATAAATTCACCCTTACACTCGTACATAACAATGAATTTCTTTCTTTTCCACCGCGTTTGAAGAACTTTTAGCACCAGAAACAACTCAATTCGGGAAAACCTTGAATTTAAGAAATAAAACCTCACGAATGCCACTATCTTGAATAGTATTTGTTGCACCGCATATGATTTTAATACTAGACGACAGATTGCAGTGACCAATTTGTCACGAAAATATGAACATCATATTGCTTTAGGCATTGCATGAGAAGACTGCATTTTAATGCTGTGTCATTGCTAAAAAAAATCCCTAACTTTCCTGTACTTCCCCAATGGAAGCAACTCCACTTTAACAAGAATGAAAAGACTTTTGAGGGGAATTTTTAAGATAGTTTTTTGTTACTGAATATCCCCCCATTTGGGAATAGAAAGCGAAGTGTTTATATTTTTTCTACAGCAGTGCTGACTGCAAATTGCAATGCATCGGAAGGAGGAAAAAAAGTTTGGAACTTTGAAAAAGAATAGAAAAAGTCGTTGTCAACCTTCATCACAATGACAACTGCAACCGTACAAAGTAAAACAGTGCAGAAGGATACATACTTACAACAACAAAAGTGAAAATCTTGTTAAGCCACATTTACAATTCTTTATCGGATTGCATAATCACTAATCACCGTAAATTGGATGAGTCGAGGAAGTTTCATTCCATTTCAAGTTCCATTTTCGTTACTGCATCTAGTGCAGCTAATGCTGCAGCCACCATTACATAAGGAGTCGAGTGAAGACAATGCAA
Source organism: Seira musarum (assembly GCA_027743895.1). Taxonomy (NCBI): domain Eukaryota; kingdom Metazoa; phylum Arthropoda; class Collembola; order Entomobryomorpha; family Entomobryidae; genus Seira; species Seira musarum. The sequence continues at coordinate 9,236 of JAHZMX010002325.1, read as the reverse complement.
TGCAACGACAGTTGCCAGCATAAAAAAATATTCCTTTTAATGTAAACAAGATGAATCATGAATCGAACAAGTTCTTCTTTTTTTGTGAAGTATATTCAGCTGGAAAGTTTCCAGATCCAATCCAACTTGAGTTTTCAGTTGTTTGGTGCGGTGCACACAAACACAAAACAAAATTTTGTGAGAAAACTTATTAGTGCTCTTCCCCCAACTCCTACTTCTTCACCCACACTCTACTCAATGTTCAAGCTTTCCATTGAGACCGGGAGAGTGAAAAGTAGTTGAGTTGGTGGTGGTGTACCATACCAGCACGAGTGTCGTGACTAATAACCGAGAGAAGTGAAGCCAAAAGCTGGAGAAACTACGGGAAAAAATGCGTGAGGGTGACAATAGCACTGGTAGTGATAAGGGAGAAAAGGGTTGAATATTGTTGATTGGGAAGATATGAAGCTGATTGTGGAAGAGAGGTTTTTTAACATTTTTTAGGGAAATGAGGGAAAAGGTTTTCCTCGTATAGATGCTGTTATGTAATAAATATACACACCGTAAAAACCAGAATTACGGATGCCCTTAAAATCTCGTCTCCATACAAAGTGTCTGAAATGGCCGTACGTAAGACAAGCTTTTACGGTGGAGTCGGTGGTTGTTTCGCAGATTGCAGCAAGATCGAGAAATGACAATCTGTTATGTATTTTGTCGATGTCTTTGGTCGTTGTCTTGCCAAAATATCAGATTCTAATTCATTTATTATTCTAGTGAGCTCACCTCAGCTTCCAGTTCCATGAAACTTACTCTAACCCATTACGAACCTTACACTCATTTTCCAGTTATACCGAGTTTTCGTTTTCCTAGTAAGTAATATTGTGAAAAGTGATCTAATCCACTTTTCAGATGAACAAGTTTTCTAATGGTTTGTTGCTGTTACCAAGAAGTATGCAGCATGACAATGACTAGCTCTCCAGTCATCAGCATCATTTCCATTCCAGAAAATATGAAATAGCAATAGCGAAGATATGAACTCTGCTCGCCACACCAACAGCAGCTACTTCCTTCCTTTTTATTCTTCGTTTGGCATGAGCTTCAACCTTTCTCGTTATTCAAACCTGAAAGCTTTAACATCTTCATAAATCACTCAATAAAAATGCTTTTATTTTTTATTTTCCTACGGGTTGCAACTTTTTTTACCTCTTTTTGCATGCAAACGCAAAATATTAACCAGGCGGGCTTATAGTGTTTTCGTAGGTGGAAAAGTGAACAAGCTGCACTGGACTGCCAGAAGCTCCAAGATCTGGTCTGTCACGTTCTCTGCATTTCAAAATGTAATGTAACTCAATATGTACAGCATTCGTATGCGTCTGGAAATTAGTAATTCCTCGGAGGCAAGGCTTGGTTTCTTCGTCAACCTTGTTAGGCTAGACTGCAGGACAAGCCTGTTCCTGACACCGTAAATTATGAACATGTTACATTTTCAGTGGAGAAACAAGACAGCTCTTTATCCCGTTTACAAGATCTCGAAAATTCGAAATAGTTTTAAGTCAAGCTTGATTAGATCTTTCGTCGTAGGAGGAAGTTGTAAAGTAATGAAATGAGATATCCAACTTGATAATAGGAATGAATGTTTGAACGTTGTTGTTGTTCATGAAACTTGTGATAGTGAAATGTGTGCAAGCCACAAATAGTAACTTTGAATTGAACATGAAAAGTATATGAGAAATTAGAGGCGAACAAAGTTATTAAAATTTTATCCAAATGATGATTTTAAGCATTTATTAAATCACTGTGGACAGACAAAAATGGACATATGTACTTCAAAACACTCTTTCCCAAGGTATCATGTTCCTAAAGCTACACCTATACGACCCCTCTAAATTGCCCTTGTGTTATCTTACCTTCACAGGTTCAAGCCTCAATTCCCCAATGTGATGTGATATGAGCGATTAGCCCGGAACCAGCAAATGCTGGCAGCTGCTTCCACATTGACTCCAAACATGACACGCTTTTCTACTCACGACTCTCATTTTTCAAGCAGGTATAAAGTAAACAGGGAGTGATCAAAGTAGCCATAGCCATAAACCCACTTTTCTTATCATCAAAAACACAAGCATATCATGTTTCGTCTAATGTCCTGCCTCGTTAGATCAAGGAAGAACTAGACAAAGCTATTTGATGAAAGGCTTGCACATTTTTTGCACTCGCGTGGAAACGACGGAAGGAAAGGACTTAATACGTTTCTCTGTTGATTTGTACAGAAACACCTTTCCCCACAACAAATAACGTACATTACTTACGCCATGCCACTCAAGTAGAAAATAACATTTTCTGAAAAGATCGTTTCCGGAAGGAAAGTGGGGACAGGCCAGGCGAGGCCAGAACGGACGATGCCACAACTTGTGGTTACCTCACCAGAAAAATAATCCTTTCTTGTCTTGTTTAGCTTTGTTCTTTTCTTTGCTTCACCTATCATCACCATCATCATATCATGACCATCGTCCTTTGGAATAACAATTCCAGGTATAGACAAGAGACTCCCTATTACGGCTCTATTTGAAAGAGATAGAGAAAATGGGAATCAAAGATCGTCTCTGGATTTAAACTCAGGTTTATTAGCTTTCCTTATAAGTTTTTGGTGAGCCTATCCTCCTGATTTCAATGCAGTCAAAACCACAAAAACGGATTTTTATTCGAACTTATTTAGTACTAATCTAAAATAATTTGCTTCCTTGCGATGTCGTAATATCGAGTCTTTAATGTAATTTGCGAACCGCCTATGCCTGCAGTCTAGCATCTGCTGTGAGGCTGACACGTGACATGGCAGTTCTGTGCTACTGTTACTGCCAAGCCAAAAGCAGGAAGAAAATTTTCTTCGTTTTCGTTGTTTCCAACCTTCAGAGAGATGGGAAGGTAAGTATAATATATTTAAGCTGTTGCTTTTACGAGCACCCGTCTCCGTTTTTTCTTCTCTGGAGTCCGGATGTCTTTGTTTTTGTCTCCTTTGAGACTCATCTTATTCTTTTCCTTTCTTCTCCCTCATAAAACTCCTTCGTTTAAAGGAACAAAAGAGAGAAATGAATGGAGGACAGCTTAAGTAAATAAACAATTTTTTCCGGGTAAACAAACCATTTTCTTTTGCTTCTGTGACCGCACCCATTTTTGCATATCAATTTTGCAATTACGTGCATGCACCTATTCTGCTTCGAAGGAGAAACTCCAGCACACTTCATCTTAATTTTCAGGCCTTTTGCTCGTCTCTCTTATTTATTTCCGAAGCATACAAAATTTTTACTTGCAAAAAGGACACGTTTTGCGGTATCTTCCACAGTATTATTTCCTTGGCATTTTCCCTTGATTTGGATGTGTTGTGTTTGTGATCCCACCCAATCGCAATCTAAAGCACAGGTACATTAAATGTATCACGTTTCCTCCTTATCTCTCATCACTTTCCTTCCGCTATTCCACTTTTCTTCGATCTGGAAATTGCTTACACCAGTTCATGTACCTTCGTGACTTGACTTGGCTTTGGCATGGTTTGCAGTTTCCCCCTTGTCTCAAGATGAAATATTGAATGGGGACACTACTTATGTGTACATATAGCTTACTCGCATTCTTATTCTTCTTCTTTCGAGCCAAAATAATATTTTTCTTGTTTATGTTTATGTGGACGTTTTAATGGTCGAAGGAGAAAGCGACACAGGAAATTGTGTTGCAATTTATACCTTATATCTGGCAGGATTTACTGGTCCCTCATTGCACATGTTAGTGATTATCAAGATGACTAAGAAAGGAGGCCAACGAAAAAATAACCATATTCACACATTTTTAAAATACTCGAGGCATAAAAGTCGGTAAGTCATTCATGAAGACTGTATTCATCCTGTATTCAAATGGCCATATAAAGTTCTACTCTATTGAAAACCTAGTTTTATTTACTACTGTCCCAGTAAAGTACCTTTGTCATATCCCGTTTTAAAAATAATTTGAGACTATTCATAAACGTCCCAAGTTAAAATGCGTATTTTTCTTGTGAAACGAACTGTATTTTTTATGAATCAAAATGTTTTGGTAACACATATTTCCCTGCCTAAAACGCGTTGGTCGAGTCTATTCATTTTGTACCCACCCAATTCGAAAAGAAGTCTTTTAATTCTATTTAATTCGATTCACAGATTTTGAACGTGACTCACATTCCAAAAAGTCCAAAAATCTTTTTTTTATCACTCATGTTTTCCTTTTTCTGGTGGGCTAGGTCTGGATATCTTCTTTTTTACAATTGCAATTGTAAATGGTTATACCGTATATTCTGATTTAGAACGCGGGGTTTAAATAGAGCGCGGGTCTGATATAGAACGCGGGGGGTTGAAGGCGATAAAATGAATAGAACGCGGGTCTGATATAGAGCGCGGGTCTGAAATAGTACGCGGGGGCAAAATAGAAAGCACAATGACCATAGCTTCCTATTAAGCACTTGCACACCACAATCATCACGTGATTTTGTTCAGAAACACCAAAATTATCTACTTACTGCCTTTCATTTGGTTTAGGCTTCCAATTAGTGTACGAGTTTGGTCTAAAATGTAAATAAATTACTTCAATCAGTACTTGTCTGTTCCTTTGGTTTTTAATAAATGAATAGAACGCGGGTCTGTAATAGAGCGCGGGTCTGATATAGAACGCGGGGGGTTGAGAGTGAGAATTTGAATAGAACGCGGGGCGTTCTATATCAGAATATACGGTATTTATTTTCATGTAAGCAAGTGTATCAATTTCAAGTTTATCGAATTAGTTCCGGTTGTTGAAGATTCAAGAGTGTTGCAGCTTTACAATTGCAATAAAATAAATCTGGAATGAAAATGAATTCGTCCCACTTTTCGTTCAGCTTGGGCTTGGGCTTAAACTGGGCACAGCCTGAGATTGTGCAATATGGAACATGCTGACTTATCTTTTCACCATCACCATCATTTCGTATCAACAAGAACTACTGGAACTAATCAATTCAGCAAGATCGAAATGCCTTTCACAAGTCCCAAGCCAAATCAAAGAAATATTTGTGAAGGGTGGGGAATGAATGAATGCGTTTTTAAACATAAGCTAGCATATTTCAGAGTGAAATATTTTAGGGTGCGTGTGATATGTATGTAACGTGGAGTGTAAAAAAGGGCGTAAAGGTTAGAATCATTTGGGTGTACGCATTATGGCACTGACACTGACTCTGCTCGAGCATGAAGATTTGATTAGGGACGGAGGTTAAATCGTGAAGAATTGATGAGGTCAGAAAAGGTCCCTTCACTTGTTAAGTGTGATTCATTGCACTTCGTTTCCTAATCATAATCCCACCACCACTTGCTAGTCGTCACGGAATCTTCTTTCAAAGCTGAAGCAAGTGTGTACGTGGAAGTATATTTAGTTTTAAAAGAATGCAACATTTTTCTTTTACTTTAATTTAGTTTTAAAGTTGTATACAAATTTGAAACTAGGAAATAATTAAGCGGNTGAAATATTTTAGGGTGCGTGTGATATGTATGTAACGTGGAGTGTAAAAAAGGGCGTAAAGGTTAGAATCATTTGGGTGTACGCATTATGGCACTGACACTGACTCTGCTCGAGCATGAAGATTTGATTAGGGACGGAGGTTAAATTGTGAAGAATTGATGAGGTCAGAAAAGGTCCCTTCACTTGTTAAGTGTGATTCATTGCACTTCGTTTCCTAATCATAATCCCACCACCACTTGCTAGTCGTCACGGAATCTTCTTTCAAAACTGAAGCAAGTGTGTACGTGAAAGTATATTTAGTTTTAAAAGAATGCAACATTTTACTTTTAATTTAATTTAGTTTTAAAGCTGTATACAAATTTTAAACTAGGAAATAATTAAGCAGTTCTTTTAATCATTCATTTTTAATGGCGTATGAAACCCGGATCTGTTTGGACCTGATAAAAATTCTGAGCAATTCAAATGAAGACGGAACGCGTCAGAGTAGTAAAGTTGTGTATATCTTCTGAATTCTGAAGCTTAAAAATGGAAGCATTGAAATCAACTTCAGCCACAATATAAATACAAAGCAACTTGAGTTGTTTAATTGAAGTAATCCTTTTGTTCGCTTAAAAGCTTCCCATTCACTTCAGTCCATTAGTGATGCCGTCGTTGTCATTATCATTTTCTATTATTCCACTGCACACGTCAGGAATATTAGGGTGTCTCGGATCTCATGACTTTGTCCAGCAGTATTACTTCCTGAGTTTATTCTTGCTCCCCTTTCGGTACTGACTTTACACTTTCGGTAGATTGGTCTGGTTCATAGTCCATTTTAATGAGTCAACTATCCCGTCACAATCGGTATCACATGTACGGACGAGACAGGTCGCCAAAAGCGTGCCTTATTCCATCCGCACTTAAGTGACATTATGCCAACGACAATAATAATTGCAAAATTGTATGCAGGGTTCCATTTAATCCCATCATGACTCCTCAATGGTGCATTATTAGAGCAAATGACTTTGGATTCAATCAGTCACCTTTTTTTTGTCCCGGACCAGTTTCACAGAAAAAGAAAACCATATTTTGGAAAGGATTGACCACACAGTCCAAAACGGGCAATATAAATTGGGACGAGGTGCACCAAAATCAGTTGAAAGCGAAATTTTCCTTTGTTCCGCTCAAAAGTTTTATACAATCGTCCACATTCACCCTTTTCACTTCCACAGAATCCACATTTTTCGACAGAGAAAAACATAATGTGTATGCCATCCAATTCAACTTCATGAAATGAAACAGAGTTTAAATGAAGATATAAAACTGCTGAACGCTTTTTTATTCCTTGAAAAAAGTGTATTTAGAGAAGCTCTAGTGAAAGGAGTAAGTAAAAAAGGCCAAGGCCCAAGTTACAATTCCAGTTACAATTACAATGGCACAATAAAGTTGTCGTATGTCATTTCCTTTATGTAGGAATGGCATAAAAGAAAAGAGAAAAAATGGGCATGGCACAAAAGCACTAAATTTCCAGAGAAATAATAGTGAACATAAAAAAATGACTCGTCCCAGTGTCATCCCTTCTTTCTTTGAAAATGATCCAGTAAAAATGTCAAAATGGGTGGATTTTTATGGGCGAAGAGATATTACTTTTACTCCATTTTAAAATCTATTAACCCTTCCTGGAATAATGAAGTCTGAGCAATGGAAGGGTTACATACGTTCCCACTTGTACAGTCGATCAGCACTGGTACTGGTAAATGGTAACGGTACATTTGTTGGAGCTGAATGCAGGTAAAATGTACGGATCGATTTCTATTCATACGGTTTACTGTTGATTAAAAACCGGCAATGTAATGCGAGCTGCTTAATCACACAGTTACAAAAGAAGCTTTAAAACAAGATGATCCAGGTTCTGAAACTGTGAAAAATTAATATACATAACAAGTTTATTTTAATTACACGAATCTCCTCTCAATGATGACACTTTTTCAGTATTTTCAATTTTGATTCACCTAAGGCATTCCGACTTTGGCGAAGTCATGGGCCAGTCGTAGTCATGCTGAAAATTGCAAAGCCGTTTATCAAAAACTTGGGTAAAACCATATTTATAGTTTAGTTAGCAAAAAACTTTGGTAATTAAATAGTTGGTTCTTACAATGAATCCACGGGGACTTTAATGTTTATTTTGTCATCCATAATTATCTCTTTCTTCTCCAGAACACAACAACAGAATTTAAACTATTTTCACAGATGAGCCTTCAACTTTGTTTGCCCTGGCCCTGACAAAAGAGATCTCTATGTTGTGATCAAAGCTTGTTATCCTGTCAGCCAGAAACTGGAAGCACTCCCTATCCACAAAACATAGTCATGACATCATTCATGTCACACAATTTCCTGTCCAACCATTGCAATTTCATCCACGTTATTGTTAGCACCGTGTCACAGCCATCTTGAAAGTACACATACTCATGTTACCACGGTGTAGTGTCATTCTCCTCCACAGCTCATATCACATCGTTTCATATCATATCAAATTATTACCAGAAAAATAGTACCAAAATCCCGTCATTTCCCTTCCATTTACACAGTCTGTTAAGCAGGAGGAGAAACGAAGTGAGTCCAAAGATGTTTATCTCTCTTTCCAACTCACAATCACTATCGCAAACCCATTCCATTCGAGTTGGATCTCATATTTCTTCTTTCAAGATTCTTGAGGTTTTTTTTTTTGGAGAAATGCGATATTGTGGAAGGAAGGTAAAAGGTAGAATGAATATGCCATAATTATATTTTCTTTCCACAACTTTTGAGACGAGATAAAATGATGAATGGATCTGTTCTATCTTCTCATTTTCTCTCTATTTTATCTGATTCTGATTTTACTTATGCGAGGTTATCATATTTTTTCTCGGGGATAATGTTTCCCTTTTCATTTTATTTTTCCATAGAAAACGACATTTTTGTCCAATTCATTACTCATTCAAGCACTGTGTCTAATGTTGGACTGTCTCTTGGTGATAACGATAATGGAAGTGGAAAGTATGTTATGTCGTGCTCAAGATCATTTAGTGTAGGTCGTCCTGTTTGATCGAATGATTCACCCATTTGCGCATACCATTCATTTTCAGAGTCAGAATGAAACAAAAATGATGAGCCTAATATATCCAGGTAACTCAAAACCTAAACACCATATGATATTCATATTTCGAAAAAATTAAATACATTCATATCTTATTATTTTTAGCGACGACTAACCCACCTTGAACTTTTAACGTACTTTTGCCAAACAAATGCACTTTTCATAACAAAAACTTAAACAAAACATTCCTCAGTCCATTATTTCTCTTGTTTCATCAATACACATTCTTGGCTTTTGATTTTTTTACAAAAAATATTATGCAAATCAAAATCACGAGCAGACTTATTTCTTCTTCTTTCTCAACCACAGCCCGCGTTTCAACTAGTCAACGAAAAGCGAACAAAACGTTTCAGAAAACTCAGCAAAACAAAACACTCGTACGTGCCTGGATAAGCCAAACTTCCAGGCAACTTTTATGTGGTAAATTGGACAGTTTGGCTGACTGGACAAAAAAATGCATTTCTCTCATTTTCAATTCCTTTTTATCAATGAAAACAAACTGGTGAAGCAGTAAAAAGGTAGGTTTGCTCACACAATCACAATGAACAATCGCAAACAGCTCATTATCACATTCAAGCCCTCTCCTTCTTCCTCGGTTCGAGTTGAGTTCTCGGAACAGAAAGAGAAAAGATATTTT
>JAHZMX010002323.1:0-26529 GCA_027743895.1 Seira musarum | reverse complement strand
TTGTAGAGAATTACTTATGTCTTGAAATTGGAGTTCAGCATGGGTAGTTTTTTCTCATTGCATTGATCACAGCAGTAGGTCACTTTAGAGTTTTAAAGCTTTTTATTCGCTGATACATGATTCAGTGCTGAGCTGAGCGGGAGGTGGGATCACCTAAGGATGGTAATGATATCGTCACACTACCTATTCCAGCGGACAAAACTAACACATTGCAGAAGTAGTGCATAATTATCTTGATAGGGGACTCAACACTTATTATTAAAAACATAAAATTAAATTAAGCAGTGTTTAGGTTTATTTTAAGAAAACTAATTTGCTAAAAGCATTTAAAAAATGAAAGTGTCATCTGAAATATCAAGCAAGATTCATTGAACTCAACTTTAATAAAAAAAAGGTTCAAGAAACTAAACTGTATACAAAGTTTAGTCTTTTCTGACAATTTGAGGTTGAAAAGTTCCACTGCAGACTTACGCACATTTTCTTTACAAAATCAACGTTTTCAGTACAAATCTTCTTCCTACCGAACAAGTCTAATCCAAAAACAAGCTTTTTATGAAAAGGATTGAAATGCCACTCACTCAACTAGTTTGGAGAAAAATGACACTGGAAAAAATGATCTGTGATGTGATATATGCCATGGCATGAGACTCGCAAACACTTTCTCGTCTTAGCTTTCTTCTCCTTTTTCATCATATCACGATCACGTAAAAAAAATGCCGCATCGCACCAAAAAAAAACCTCGGAGCCGCAGAGTCAGTGTCATCAGAGCAGAACCGTAACCGAAGAAGGTCTTCCTTACATGCCATATCATGCGAGATAGTACATCAAGGGAAGCCAAGCCAACATCAAAGTTATTACACTTAAGTGATCTCGCTTATTCTTTTTCCTTTCCTCAATCCCTTTTTCATAATATGCATTTTAGGTATAATTTATTCACGATACCACTTTAAACGTTTATATTCTCCTTTTTACGAGTTTCCTCTTTTCACTGATGCCCTGTGTGTAGGCTAATGCTGGTATTGGTTCAATACTACTTAACTTTAGATTAGGATGATAGGAACCACCTATGTCATGTGATGCGTAGAAATGTATAAGCCCATTAGAATAGCTCGGTATTTTTTTTGGCAGAGGCGATAGAGCACCCTGTTTATTTCTAGTCATTCTTGTATTTTTACAACTTCCTCCTCGTCCTTCCATTCAACTTCCAGGGAAAAGGTTATGCCTTCAAAAAGACGGAATATATTTTTTTGTTGCCACTTTCTCCGCAGCAGTGAAACCTTTACGAGACCGTACCCACATAATTTTCCCTGGATAGATAGGATAGAAACGGTAAATGCTCCAATGAGATAAAAAAATATATATCGTCACTGCTCATTTGAAAAAATCCTCATTTTTTAAAAAAGGATCTTGAGCTTGTAACGTAACATGTGACGAAATAAGATTAGTGACTTGGTACTTACTTGGTCGGCTTAAAAAAATTCCATCTTTTTCATCAACAAAGTACTACACCCTAGAAAAAGACGGAAGATTTGTCCGCATTTTTATATTCCCTTTAAAAAAAAGTTTACGTTTTCTTGGGGAAAAAGAAAGCAAGCTTTTTATGGCTTGTCACCCAAACTTTATGATGATTGCTTTATACGGTCGTTTTCCATTTTCCCATTTTTCCGAAAGGGAAGATGAAAAAGTTGTCTAATGAGAAAAACTGTGTTCCATGTCTCGAGAAGATTACATTGACAAGGATGAAAAAAGTATCAATACTTTATTCCTGAGGGGATTTGACTGCATAAGTAAGTAAACAGAATAAATCATCGTAAAAATAGGGAGTGTGAAAAATATGAACGTTAGGGGAAATAGGATAGAGTGACCTTGCAAACATTTTAGATTACAGGGGACTTTTTTTCTGAGAAAGGTAAACTTTGTAAAAAGAAATATATATTACATTAGTTTGGTTACGGGGCCTCCCGTTTGCATAGTTTATGAGATGCTGTACACACCTGAGAAAGAAAAAGTTTTGTGAATCGTGTTATCCCATTCAAAAGACCTCATTTTCGGCTTAAAATAGGGGCACCTTATGCTACGACGAAAAAAAGTATGCCAAAAAAAGTTCAGTTTAAATTGAAAATTAAAAGTGGATTTCTTCTAGTGTATAATGTGGACGAACATACAGTTCTAATCCAATATAAGTCTTTGAAGGTCACTAGTAAACTGTGCTAAGTGGTTAAGTGCCAAGTGCGCAGCATCCGAGACTTTGTAAAAGGAAACTGGTTGGAAAGAGGATGACAAAATGACTATGGGAAAAGCAAAAGTGGTAAGTCGTGCATCTCCAAAACGGTAAATGGGCAATTCATAAACACATTGCACAACACTTCCGGCTTTCACAATAGAGCCCTTTAATGTAACCGTTTTTTCAAGTTGACTCTCGAAAGACCATTTTGGAGAAAAAAGTGCATTTTTTTCAGCGAACAATCACTGAACCATAAAAAGAAATATATGCAAAGAAAATCTTGAAATGAGCAGGGACCCATGCCACTGACGTTTCCTTTGCGTTATCACGGCAGCGTAAAATTTTGTTCCTGTGAGCATGTCGAGTGGAGTGAGTTTTGCACAGGCACTGCACGGCCTATGAGTTAAAAGGAAAATGCTTCCTTTTAAAATAGGCCGAGTAGAGAAAGAAACCACTTGAATAATGTGAAACTATTAGAACCACTCTAAGGATGAAGTGCAGCAGTCACATGAGCATGATGTTGATGAGAGTGTCAAATGCCACGGGAGAGAAAATGGAAGGAGGTTAGAGTCCTCATAAACTCCAATTTTCCCTCAAACCATAAAGCCCCGGAGCTGCGAATGGCAAAGCGCGGAATGTATGGATTAGAAAGAAAATAGAGAATAGAAGATGGTTGGGAAATGTGTGATGATGATAACCATCATCCTCCTCTTCTGGTGGTGCTCACACATCCACATCTCCGGGACTTTTTTCCTGCCTGATTCATTTCTCACATTTCACGAAGTGTGACATACATGATATGAAGACATGCAATTTCATGGCAAGAGAGTGGTGACCCTTTCTTCAGAAAATGAAGTGAGGAAACAGGGTCGAAAATGTTCTGTTTCTGTTTCCTTGCATCACATCACATCACACCACACAAGACATATTAAACTTTTTGACAATCTACAACACATTTCCTTTTTACCTTGTTAAAAAAGACGTGAAAAACTTTCACTTTAGTTTTCGCCACCAGATTTAATTTTTTTCTTCCGTTTTATAGAGGAGAAGGAAACGGATCATCCTGTGCCTTTCATGATAAAAGAAAAAAGTTTTTTTGAGGGGAAATGGAGGAGATAAAATGTGTTATAAACAAAACCGGATTTCGAAGGGAAGAAAGAAGTTTCCAAAAATTTCCTCTTCTAAAATATATTCTCCCACTACCTTCTACATCGTCGTCACTTTCAAAATGTCATACGTCCTATGGCATATGGCAATGCGGAAGCGTTGAACTTGCTCATATTTACCATATCCTCCTTCACTGTCTTTTCTACATCGTCGTCACTTTCAAAATGTCATACGTCCTATGGCATATGGCAATGCGGAAGCGTTGAACTTGCTCATATTTACCATATCCTCCTTCACTGTCTTTTTTTGAATGAACCAAGCCAACATAACACGACAAAGTTTTATTCCATTAAAAGTCGTGAAGAAGACGAAGAAGAATGGGATGCGGATCACATCACATCGCGATGGTAGAAAAGTTTAAAATGTGGAGTGCTTTTCTCCACTGACAGTGACAACACCTTTCCATTGTCAATCCCCAAATGAGTTACGCCGTCTTTATTCACTATTTCTACCTTCAACTTTTACGCGGTCGTCGCCCGTCGTCACTGTTGTCCTCGTCACATTATAAGGAAAAGATATCAACATGTAAGAAACTTCTCATCCTCTTCTCCATAATTTATTCCATTCTCCAGAAATTAAAAAAGTGTACCGTCATCCTCACTATTCTGAAGGGTGATGGGATGCAGCAACAGCTTGTAGCTCAATATAAGTTGAAGACAAAATTGTGGAAGGTTGCAGCGTCGTTTTGTGAAGGAACCCAGTTTCGTCTTCTTACGTCATTCTCCTTTTAACTCTAAAGTTGGCAACATTTCACCTTCTTTTAATATAATTCATTAATCTCACAAAGAAAAGGAGAGAATGCAAAGGAGAATTCCAGACAAAAAAAAATACAAAGTCATGGACTCTTTGCCAAGTGAAGTGAAAGTAGGAGCACCCAATTTTAACTTTATTCCCTTCTAAAAAAATATTTATTTAAGCCAGATGCGACTCAAAGGAGAAAAAACTTTGTAATTCATCTTCTTCACTTGAAAATCCAACCAGATTTTTTTAAACTGATTGCATTAGCATGTATAAAAAAAACTTAACTTCCGCGAGGAAAATACACTTTTCTAAGAATAAAAACTTTTGTGCATGGAGGAAACGCAAAACTCAATTAAGCACCTATGTATATATAGGCACCATTAGAGGTAAAAAAAACTAAGAAAGCTCCCTACATTCATCCATCCCGGTGGATTAGTGGAACGGAACGGGGAGTTCCTGCTTTCTCCTGCGTTTCATGGGTTCATGTACCAAGTAGCATTGAGTTTTTAGGTATATGAATTAACCTTAGGCATGATGATGTACACGAGTTTCATACAAATCCTATAATCATGAAAAAACCTCAGAAAGTCAAAAAAATTTTCCCACAATCATTTTTTTTTTTCAACTTCATTCACAAAAACCTTTCTCTCAAAATATTTTTAATATGCCTTGGAGCCCTATACCTTCCTCAAATCTGCTTAGCATTATCTCTAAAATCGTAAAAAATTAAAACAGTGTTTGAGCCAACGCGACGTCAGGAAAATTAACATGATATGTTCATGTACCAAGTAGCATTGAGTTTTTAGGTATATGAATTAACCTTAGGCATGATGATGTACACGAGTTTCATACAAATCCTATAATCATGAAAAACCTCAGAAAGTCAAAATTTTTTCCCACAATCATTTTTTTTTTTTTTTCAACTTCATTCACAAAAACCTCTCTCTCAAATTATTTTTAATATCCCTTGGAGCCCTATACCTTCCTCAAATCTGCTTAGCATTATCTCTAAAATCGTAAAAAATTAAAACAGTGTTTGAGCCAACGCGACGTCAGGAAAATTAACATGATAGCGTTACAGTTGCCCTTCATATTCATTCGCAAAAAACTGCACAGACCTTTCCCCTCTTCTAAAAGAGTACGTTAGCGAGACTATAGTGACGTTAAGGTCGTGACAATGTCATTTACCAAAACAGAGCTTTATCTGTCTCATTTGCATTGTATCCTAAAATTCCATGGAAAGTATGCAAATGGCTGGTGGCGAGAAACCAAAAGAGCGTAATAACGGGAGCGCCGTTCCCATTTGTTTCTGTTCGTTCGTCGTCTCGTCTCACGTCGACTATGATGGTGATCATCGTCATCAAAATGATTATCTATCTCACTCGTTTGATGATCATCACATGTATGAAGTAGGCGTGCAGGATACGTTCATGTCTCTTTTTGGCACAGAGATAGGTTGACCGCAGCTCATGCAAATTTCCCGTGCGCCTATAGAAAGTTCTAAAGGGATTTCAGAGTTATATCCAGTGGGGAAAAATTTTCATGTGTGTGATGAGCGTAAACCAAACCACATCATAGGGAGCGCAGAGTGATATTCATGAATTTAGTTTTAATGACAATCAGCACAAATGTATGCGATGATTGTAGCATACGATATAAATTTAGCTTGTAGCTAGTCTCGTTTTCATAGAAGGAATGATTTGTTTGTAGGCGAAATATAACAGTGATCCTTGTTTTGATCTTTTTTTTTGAAAGTGAAAATGATGACAACACTACTGAGAATTTATTCAAATGAGCGTGTTTTTGTGGCTAAGACAAAAAAAAGAGAGGAAGAAAGCAAGCTTGCTTCCGTCAGCCATCAGTATAAATGCATGAAACACATTTTTCATTCATACATGTTTCTATTTCTGTAGCTCTACGCAATGGCATTGAATGTGCCTACTTTTCTTTTGAAAATTATGCGTGACTTGTTAAAATATGGAAGTTTTACATAATCGCTGAAAAAAAAACGAAAGCAGTTCTCTCCAAAACCAAAAGGGTTCATCGAATAACAAACGAGTTTTTGCGTTTGTTGGTTTGTTTTGAAAAGGAAAATGTGTGTACGAGTGCAAATACATGTAAAGTAGAAGAAGATGAAATAAACGAAACTGACAAAAAGACAGTCTGGTTTTCGTCTCGACTCTCGTGTCTGAATCAAGTGGCGGGTGAGTAGTGTACTGCGTATAGTACACCCACTCCAAAGAGAAATATTATAGAGGACAAATGAATAAATGAATACATTCCTCTCGTGAAAGTTTAAAAGCAGCTTGTAAAATATAAAAAATTCACGTTTTCCTGTTTTTTATTCAAATTTTTTTGATGGAAGTATGCATGCACTTCCCATGAACATTTTTTGTGGGAACTTGAAAACGAACTTGAGGAACAATGAGAATGAAGAAGAGTAACAGTGCAAGAGTTGCTTCTGTTGTTGATAGTGAAGTGAAAAGTGCTTAGGCGAATGGATTGATGATGTACATCACATCACATCCTAATGAAATGAAATGTACGTATGGCTATGGGAGCATGAATACATTTAGCCAACAACAAACTTCACATCGCATCATCCATTTTTTTTGTATTATGAATAGGCATTGATCTTCATCATCATCATCAACACGATTCATCCATCAGGCAAACAAAATGCTTATGTGAGCCACTCAAAGAAGAGGTTGGGAAGTAACAATGCGTGCATTCTTCAGGAAAAAGGAGCATCTTTAAAGGAACAAAAGGAAGGAAACAGGGAAAAAGCCACTGTTATTCTTTCACTGCTTGTGTGAGTGCACCGTCATCACATCTTCATTTTTTTTGTAGAAAAAAAAAATGATGACGACGACTATGGCTATAATGATTCACTATTCAAGGCTTAAGTCTTTCAAGTGGTTTTCCTGAATATTAGATGAAGGGGGAAGCATCAGCTAAAATGCTACATCCCATCCAAATCCATTCATTTTTTGCGTATGTTCCCTTAAAAATGAGTATGAAGGGAACTGGTGGAGAATGAAAATGAACAAGCATATGTTGAGTTGAACAACGTGTGCGTTTCTTGAGGAAAGTGATGATTGCAAAGGAAGCGAGCAAGTTGAAGTAAGGGTGTTACAAGAGGAGTAGGAGGAGGAGTATATTACCACGTACAAAGTTTCATTTTTTTCAAGAAGCGCGAGAAAACGATGATGTAAACACTAGAATAAGAAGAGACAGTGCAAAGTAAAAGTTACTTTTAGCTTTGCTTTCACTTTTCTCCACTTTTTCTCATGCATTATGAATACTTTGGGGAAGTGTAAAATGAGCCTGTTATTATGGAAGAAAAGGGAGTTGAGCTTGTAAAAAGGACACTATCGTGAAAATGATGATGGTAAAGATGATCATAATGATGATGATGAGTTAGAGAATATAAAAGACGTTTCAAGAGTTAAAAAAACACCTACTCTCAGGAACATGATAAAAACAACTTGGTGTACTTCGTCGAATTACAGTTAGCAAAGAATTATATTTTTATTACTTATGCCTAACAATTTACCATCTAATTCAAGTGTAAAAATTGGGCGTAGGTGGAGCAAAATTTTTGAGAGAATAAAGTATTACAGAAATAGCAAATTAAAAATTAATTAATGAATGTAATGCGACATGAATAAAAATGTTGGGATGTTTACTCTTTAGTCTAGGCCTAGTAGGTATTCAACCTTGTTTGAATTCCTCTTGAAAGGATTCACGTTCGTCTAAAACTAATTCCATGTGATCCTGATCATACAAAATTGGGGATTATACGTGTAGAATGAGCACGATCATGATCGTAACTGCTCTTCTATCGCCACTAAAGCATAAAGGCAAACACATGGAAATAAAGCTGCTAATTAATGAGATCACAGGATGTCTGAGGTAGAGAAAGGTTGTTGGTCTATTTGAAATCAGTGAAAGACATGATAATGATTCGAAGATTACTACTTATGGACGGGAATTCATGAACTTTTTACATGACTTCAACATCAGTCAACCCAAAATCAGGACAAAAGGAGGATCAAGAGATTTCAACATGAGGAAATTGGAATAGAAGCATTTGTAAATCTGCTCATTAAATACACATCGAAATTGGAATGAGTAGGCAGCTTAATTGTTTACTAAATAGCCACGTAATCATTACGACTATGACTATACAAGGGTTGCAATCACGTTATTTTTTTCTAATTTACTTCCAGGAAAACTTGGCGCAATCATCATCACCGCCTCCTCTTTTCACAATTTAATACTGTCTCTAGACGTTTACTCAAGTGTTTAGGCTAAAAGCAAAAAAATAAACATTTTCACTTTGTCCAATTTACCTGTCGATTTGAAACAACTAGAGAAAGAACAAGGGAGTGAAATGAAAAATGCAATGTACATGGGATTCTTATGCCGAAGGCAATCTCGTTTTTTTGTTTTCATTTTTATTCTGCGCATGTAGGCTGCGTTGTTTTGATGACAAGTTAATCAAGCCAACTAAGCTAAGGTTGAAAGTAAAAAAACAAACACGTTTCATGTTTATCATAATGCCAATATCAACAACGTCAAGGTTGGGAGAGGGAATGAGATTGGGAAAATGTCACTTATAATTTCATTTTTATAGGGTGAATTTAAATTGGAATCAACGACAACGACAACATAAGCACGAGGTAATAAGCACGCACTATATATCTAAAGAAGCAAGAGAAATTTTAATGTGATAAGATCAAAAAGATGTGGTGCAGCAAAGTTTCTTCATGTCCTCTACCGAAGCCATATTTCATTTTTTCTTTCACGCTTTGAAATTTCGGCTTTATTTCGAGGGCTTGGTTTGGCCTTGAATCAAAAGCTGAGTTTTCAGTTTCAAAGAAAAAAATGGGGAAAATATTAAGACGCGATGAAGGCTTAGGTTAGGTTGCAAGAAATAAAGCGAAGACGGAGACGCAAGGTATAGGGAATGAATATGAAGACAAGTTCAGTCTCAATTTAAAATTTATTGCTTTGCAATGCATACATACATCAATATGGAGTCTTTTTTCCGAAATCGGGTTAAGATTGCCTTGCTTTTGGCTCGGGTAGAGAAAAGGTATGTAGGTAGGGTAGGTATGCATTGGATTAGATTGTTTCAATGTGGTTCAGAGCTTCATACTTTCATGCGTGGGTTTTAGAACGGGAAAACATAACCCGATTTTTTATGATGTCTCAAGGCTACACTTACATCAGCGAAATACATAAATAATATTTTTGCATCTTCCAAAAGTGCTCTCCATTTCATTGGATTGTTTAATTCAATTAAGCAAATCAACCTAGAGAAACTTCGGATATGAGAATGTAGGTCGGTCGGTCGACTAGTAGCTCAAGTAAGTAACGAGTTGCATCGCAAATTTTTGTCTAGGGAAATAGACATGAAACCGCTACAAAGCACAATGTCTTTTGTTGTTGCCGACTAACCGAAATCGGTAGCGAGATCTCCGCCTCTTCTTTCCATGAAGGTATAAACAAAAGGTTGAGTAATTCTTAGAATTGGTGAAGTCATCATCATCATGTGCCCAGTCGTTGTATCTTGCATAAAACATGGATCAAAACATCAAAAGGTTGTGCTCAGATATAATAATCATTTTCTCTAGACGAGCTATGATCTCGTCTTTAGTCTTGGTCAAGCGTCTCAACGAGTGTAGCGAAGAAGAAAAGCTTTGATTAATTTTTCAAACCATATTTGTTAGCAATTTTGTCTAAAAGGTGCACATGATTGTTATAGCTGTTGTTGTCATCATCATCATCAACATCATCACCATCCCACTCATTCCTGTACTCTAAAAGAAAAAAAAATCATTTCTTCCTACAAGGTCATCTAATCAATCTTTTCAGAAGGAAGAGAACATGGACCAAACTGACTTGACTCTTGTAGCTAGACGTGCTCCATACTGTGAATAACCGCATGGAGCAAGATGAAAGATAAAAAAGTGAAAGCTTTTTTTGTGTTATCTTCCTCAATATCCTTTTTCGCTACATTCCAATAGAATCCATTTTCCATGCCTCGAGGATTCTCCAGCATTAACGGAAAACAACACACGAGCATTTGTACCTACGCACTTTTCGTAGGAGAGAGAGAGAGAGAAAGAAAGAAAGAGCATTAATAAGGCAATGAACAAAACCAAAGCAGACAGAGAACCTGGAGAGTTCTTTCATCTCATATCTCATG
Organism: Seira musarum; assembly: GCA_027743895.1. Classification (NCBI taxonomy): domain Eukaryota; kingdom Metazoa; phylum Arthropoda; class Collembola; order Entomobryomorpha; family Entomobryidae; genus Seira; species Seira musarum. The sequence continues at coordinate 16,180 of JAHZMX010002323.1, read as the reverse complement.
CCTACGCAACGTTCGGGGAAACCCAGTGAAGTCTGAAAGAATGATCACGGACGGTTGAGTGAATGGTGAAATCGTTCCTGGCGAAATAACCACATTTGGTTTCTCAAGATCTAGAGGCGACACGTCCAATGCCACGTCTTTCACTGTCTTCTTGAACTTTTCTGGAAATACTTATCGTAAGGAATTTATATTTCGGACACATGGCTCAGAACTGTGAAGTCCATCTTACTCTCGAGAATCAGCTTAAAGCTGCTTTCTTCAATAAAAAGAAAATCAGTTTTAGTATTGTCATTCTATCAATTTTCAATTTCCCTTCCTTCTTCACGGAAAGTCACAATGCAATTCATGTGCATTTTTTTCATCCCCAGGCAAAGGCATCAGCAACAAAAAGTAAAGAAAGAGAGGAGAAAAGAAGTTACTTGAGCTACTTTCTTCTTTGATCTAATGATTCCTTTTCTTATTTGGATTCTTCTCTCATTGCAAACATTGCTCCGCATTCCTGGTACTCTTACACAGTGTTCATTGATACACTTTCAAAGTTCAGAAGAATCCAGTTTCTTAGTCCTCTTTTTAAGAGGAAGAAAGGATCATTAGAAAAAAATAAAACTGGGTCGCTAGTCGGTAGCAATCGGGGTTCGGAATAAATCGCCCCTCTTTTTTCCCGTTTGATCGTTACTTTTATTTTATTTTATGGTTGATTCTTAACTAACTTGATTCACTGCTACTATCTCAGAAAGAAGAATAAAGGGAAAAAACGTGTGCATTGGAATGCATGCGTTTCTATCTCCCCGTTTAGTTTACTAGTTTTACTAGAGTGCAATCAAATCATCAAGATCAATTCTCATTCCTTTTGTTTTCCGCTCTCTTGTCTTGTCTCCCACAATAAAGGAACAATGACGGGGAAGATGAAGGGAAAATGATACTGATGAAATCAGTCAAGGACGTTACAAGCAAAATGGATATGGCTATGTTTTTTCCCTTTTTTCTGCTTTTGCTTCAATGAGAACAAAAAACCCTCACCCAGTTTTAAGGACAAGAATAAGATAATCCAGAGGGTCTTAACCATTCGTTTCCTCCCAGATTTGGATCAAGTCGTGGGCAATATATGTCATCGTGAAGACGGAGCGGAGACAAGAGTTCTCCTTTTTTTATCTTTTCTGTGGTCAATGCCAAAAAATATATAAGCAGAAGTTTTTGTGAGGGCGAATGTATTCTTCCTTTTTTAATGCTTCCTTTCTTCCACTCCACTCAATATCACATCACATCAGATCACATCGCATCGCATCCCATGAATGAATTGATGTGGAAGGGTGAGAGCGTGAAACAGAAATAAACATATAGGCAACTATTCATTCAAATCTATATTTTGCAAACAAAAACACAAACAAACAAAGAAATGTGAAACTTGCTTGGCTTGGTCTGGTTTACTTAGTTTGAAAGTGTCTCGACTCGACCCACACAGCATCCTTTTCACTCATTCAGCGTTAGCCGAACCATTCAACCTGACTTTCATTCTTTTCATGAGAAAATGTTCAAGCTTTTCCATCCATCCATTCATTTCTTTTCTTACCTGTCATTAACCTTTCACTTGAATTGTTCCCAGCGCGTATTTATTCTCTGCTTTTATCGCTTTCCTTTTTTTCTTCCTTCTTCTTAGGGCCTCTCAGTGAAGCACTTATTTTCACGTGAAGTATCAACAAAAACACGACATTTTTTTCACCTCAGAAAAGAAATCACCTCTGAAGAATATCTTGAGAAAAAACTCTTTTTTCTCTCTCTTTTGTTATCAGTAGAATCCAAGAAACAGAGTGAAAGTGCTGAGGTAGGTCTTTTTCTCGCTCTCTTCAGAACAAGTTTACTAAAGACTTCGTAAAACTGTCACAAATAATAAAGTATAATGGCAATAAACACGGCCGCCGCCACCATACCAGACCACCACCGCACACTAACACGTTGGAATGCCGGCAGTGTTGTTGTAACAGTACACAAGCAAACACACACGAAAAAGAATAATCTTTTACACGTTATGTATTTCTTTCCGTGTACACAAGTTTAATCGCTTTCTTTCTCTGGAGCTTACACAACTTAAAAAAGTACCTTAGAAAAAGTGCAATTTAAGGTGGAATATTACCTTCATGTCTTCTGGAAATATTTTTTTTGAATGCGGTTGTTCTACACAAAGAAAGGATAATTGTTAGGGTGTGAGTGTGAAGGTATGCGAAGAAGATTCACTTTTTTTCCTCAAGTAAAAGTGAAGTGAGAAGAATTCGCACGCCATTAAGGGACCCACTGTAGGGTCTTAATGTGTCTCGATATTGCCTCTTCCAATGACTGTCATTCCCTCCTCGTGGGTTTCGTGACACGAAAAAAAAGATTGAAATTGGATGTTCTCCTTTCTTGCTCCCAATGCTGCACTGGCTTGGTTCAACTTTCTCTTCTTCTTCTTCTTTTTTCCACTTCTTCAGTAAACTCAATTCAATTCACTTCACACGTTCGTTAATGTTTAGTTTGGGCTCAACAACAGCAACAACAGAACAGTAAACACTTGTCTTGATTTCTTCTTCCTCTCTGCACCAGATTTTCTTTTGTTGGAGAAGTCTTCGGAACAGGATGCCGATGATGTGAGGACAAACAGTTTACTCTTCTTGTCAGAGAGGTGCACCAATAGTAATCAAAATACAAGTTATCTGATACACGACACAATCGTCACTTATCTCCTTTAATGGTTGTCTTGGGGTAATGGAGATGCAATCAACATGTTGTTCAAGGGACACTTAAACACGTCTTCCGCTTGAGAATTTATGCGGATTGTGGGATACAAAAGAAGACTATGTGGATTCTTTGAAAATAATTTATTTCTTTTTCCGGAAATCTAATCAAGCTCAAATGTATGTAAACTATTGATGAATCGTTTGGGATGTAAAATTTCAAGCTTTTTGTATGTAAAATCCCGACATAAAAAACTTTCACCTGCAGTAAACCTTCTTTATTAATTCAATTTAAGATTTGTCTAAAACTCGGAATGTAACGCCCTTTAATCTTAATTTTCTGGTAAAAATGTACTTTTGAAAGTTGATTATGATGAGATTACTATGAATCTGGTAATGGGAGTTTGTTGTTTACATTTGTGTTTATTTTCATGTGGTCGTCAAATGTAACAAGAGCTTAACCGCTTCGTCCGCCGCACACAACAAAAAGCACGCTTTTCTCACTGAAGTGGAGAAAAAGTGAGTGAACGAGAGAGCATCCAAGCACACGACTCTCTTCCAGGACAAATTCGTGCTAACTGAGGAGCAGGGGCAATTTAGACACCGAGTTTGGCTCAGAGACCAGACCAGCAAGAGCAGAAGCTCTGGAGAAGGGAAAAGCACACACATAAAAGTACAAACACAATGTTCTTGCTTTTCCTTGCTTGCGATATACGCATCGTAAAAGACCAGAAGAAAATGATACAAAAATGGTCTGAAGCTATATCAACCCCTTCTATTCTCTGCAAGCAAAAGCCAATGTAATGCAGTGCAAGTAGTAGAAAAGAGATGAGCAGTAAAAAAGTGCTTCTACATTTCAAATGTATCTAGAGCTAGAGCCCTTTTCCACTACTTTTTTTCGAGAAAAAAAAAACGCATAGTAAAAATTCCCTGTGTGAGTTACTACTTCGACATTTGTTCTACAAAGGCGGAAAAGAATGGATTGATAGTGAAACGAAGTGGTGGTGTGTTCAAGTAAATGGATACGGAGGATCTAATGCTGTTGGAGAGAATGAATGCGAAAAAAGGCAATATAATGTTTATGTTTCCTCCATACGACACGACTTCCAGTAAAAGTAACTGAGGAGCTTGGACTGGTCTGAGGAAGGAGAGCATGGAACTCAATATCGTTCAGTCAGCAGTTTAAGATGATGATGCCAGCATGCGGTGAGCATGTATGCGCTAAATTTCCAATGTAAGAAGCAAAGGTGGAATTTGATATTTTCCAAGAAGAGGAAGCGGATGAATTAATTAGTTCAAATTAGTAAAGAATATAATATATACCAATATGCTAAAATGTTTGCAAATCTGAAATTCTGAAAAGGAAAAAAATGTGGAGGCGGAAGGCGCTCCTAAAGGCATATTTAATATGTCAAACGATCGAACAATGAATAAATTAAATTTCTAGGAACTCAGAAAACTAAGACTAATTTCAGATAAAAAAATACCTTCAAAATGAAACTAATACTTTCGAAGTAGAATGTGAGCTGCGTGCGCAGTGAAATTGTAAACAAGAAGAGGAATTTTCTAACCTAGGTAAGTAAGCTACTATTTTTAAACTTGATTGCCTTAAGACTTTGTTTGATAAACTTACGTACAAAATGTAAGCTTCTTTTCTTGAACGATGTCATTTTATCATGCAAGAAAGGAGGAAATACGGAAGAGATGAAAGCTTGCCATAAGGTCTTTTGTTTCTCAAGGTAGTCGGAGGTTGTGCAAACTTCTTCCTGAGTTCAATTTTAAATATTTATATTTAACAAAGAAGAAAAAGAAAAATCCGAAAGCTGAAGGGCCGTGGAAAACTACAATTTAATCTTCATTTATTTGTCGTAGCGCACATTGAAGTAAATTAAGAATTTAATGAGTTTTCATAATATACTTTTCTTGGAATTTGTTTTACTACATTTTCGCATCAGGAATAAATGAAATAAAAAGGAATATTAATAATTTTTGTTTGTACAAATCGCTTTAAATACGCAGTGAAAAAACAGAGCATAGGTCATGGTAAGATTAAACTTGTTGTTGATGTAGGAATAACAGGGGAGAGTGTCACTAGTAAACAGGATCTTCTCAAGGATTAAAATAGGTCATTGTATGACATAACCATATGCTAATAAAGTAGGTAGTTAGGGTAGCGTCATATTATACAACACGTCACCACGTCCGCCACAGTAAGTAATTTTTAATCCGGATGTACCTGAAGTACACATATGTTTGATAATGAGAAGAGATGAAAAACTGTTAAGCTTATTAAGTTGGTGGTTAAATAAAATATAATTTGATGATGACAATGATGGTGATTGATAGGAGGAGATTAAAACTTTGAAAATAACGCAAATACTTTCTCTGTGAGATCATGATTGCAATCTCAATTGACTGCATTACGTAGTTTATGCCGAGAGGCAGTTATTAATAAATACATGTGAAGCAGCAATCAGCTTTGACAGTGTTACACAACAACTGTCGGTAGCCTGTGGCCATTTCCCCATCCGTGTATAATTTTTACAGTCTCCTCAGATATCTATGTAAATACGTATTCACGATCAGACAGACTTTTTCCGAGTTTTTTCAAATGTAATGATTTCGAGTAAATACATACCTAAGTGTATTCCGAGTTAGATACAAAGTAAAGTTCGTTTTCTAGAAATGAAAATGAATAGTATTTGAGTTGGAGGGCACATCTCCTGCCTCATGCCAAGGATAGTCAAAGGTTTACCTGGTATGCCTACATTTCAGAGAAAAGTTAATCTAAATATTTCGAATGAAATTGCAAAGTTTCAAAAATATAAATATGGATTTTGTATTGAGATACTTCAGAGGAACTACACTACTACACAGCGAATTTTTCAAAGCGTTTTTTGCTTTGACTTTTGGCTTGGCACACATTTGCATTTTATGCTCTGACCTACATGGATAAAATAGATATTAAAGGAGTCGACATCCGTTGATCCATAAATCAGAAGCAGGAACCTCATACCGTTCAAGGACATGGACATACCGAAGTGTATAGTAGTGTACGTATATGGTTTTGTTTTATGTTACACAATTTCATTTTCCTTCAGAAACAAGAAGACCTGCCAAAAATAGGCTCTATTTGCCTTCATCAGAGCAAAAAGTTGATTGTGCAAAAGCCAAAATAAACGGAGAAATGAAAAGCGTATGGAGAAGTACATACAAGTTCATTATCCCAAGAATGTAAATACCTACATACATATTCATAGCAGAATCTGAATATACTTACCTAAGTATATTTTCATAAGTAATAAAATTATGTCTAAAACATTCAGTCTTTCTTCATCATTGCCAATTCATAAGCAATTTTAGCAAAGGTAATTTAATAATATGCAAACCCAAAGTACATAGTAAGGCTTTTAAATATTCTGGAACAAACAAAACTTGTAAGGAGCGTTACAAAAAATAATCAAAACTATCGTATAGCAGTTCTGTTCTTGGAAAAGGATTTTTTTGTGATGAAACAGACTTTGTAATTTGACTGTCAGAATTTGAATTAACATTTTGAGTTGGCTTTTAATTGTACATCGGGCTTAATTATATTGATTATACTTAATGTCAGTGTAAGATTTGCGATGTATGTATTTGGTTTTGTAATATGTGAACTTGCAAAGTCCATTGGCCCTTCACTCTTTATATAAGTAAGTGACACCTGTGTCGCTTACGTCATTTTTGTCGACACTGAATTGACAGTTGCAATTACGAGCGTTAAGTATTTTGAATGTGGATTGAATTCCACCTTAAAAATATTTATAATTTATCTTTGTCGAGGTTGAGTGTATTATTTCTCTACATCAGAAACAATTTCCAATAAAATATTGTGCTGCAATATTTTAGAAGGATTGACTTTTTGTTTATGGGAATCCATATATCTCCCGTTCGAAAATAATTTGAAATGTCCTGCAAGAGAAAATTCGACCTCAATTTTATTTTACTTATTTGCGGTTGAATCTTTTTTGCAATAAGAATTACCATGCCCGAAAACAATTTTTGCTTCACCTACTACTGCCAATATTTATTTTTTACTGTCAGTTTCATTCACTTTGATACTTTCTTTCGCTCTGCAACATTTTAACTGTTCACCCTCCAGAGATCAATCACTGATTGAATGTGCAACCATGTCCGAACAATGAAGCATTAGTTTTGTTCGGAAACAAATAGTTCGCATTACAACTTTGCTTTGCTCTTCCAAAAAATCCAAAACAGCTACTACAACTGAAACAAAAACATGAATAATTGTGCTCCACTTTTTTGTTGGGGAAATGTCTTTTTTGTCGTTAAAAAATTGTAGTAACATTTTTTTTTGCTACCTGAGCACAACAGATGTAGAGAGGAAGTTTTCGGAGTGAAAAGTGAAAAATCGGTAAAATATCTTTGGACTATCAATCAATCACTTAAAATGTTTCCCCTTGTCTTTTCTCTTATTTTGCTCAAGGACCACCAAATTGTATTTTCCACTGGAGAAAGAAGACTCTCGCTTCACGTATCATTGATATTGATACTGACTGGCCTTTTAACATTGCTCGCAGTCACAGTCCATAGTCCCGAGGTCGTAAAAAACAAAAAGGCAAACAAGAGAAAGCAAGCATCCAGCCACCCTCCGATTTTGATTGTGAGCTAAATATATGGCATCATCCTAGCAAATAATGCGATACAAGAGTTAAGCTGAAGTGGCGAGTGGCATCTTGTTTACTCTCGCATCAGCTCCAATATCCGTTTCAATTTTCCTTCGCGTCGCCTACTTACTTTCTTCTCCAGAGGAAATGGAATAAGACAAGAAGAACGGAGCAGCTTTGATACGATGCAATTCGCATTTTGCAATCATTATTACATTTTCCCATTTTTAAATTTCACATTCACTTAATTTCAGCTTTGGTTGCTCGAATTTTGTACAGATATAATCTAACGTAATCATGATGATGATGATCATTGCGATTGCGATAATGATGAGTCCATCGAAGAAGCACACAAGCTTACTCAATGTCTCTCTTACTTTCCACTTTCCTTTGCCATTTCTACGAATCAAAAAAAAGTTTTTTTTTTTGCAAGAAAGTGAACACAACAAGAAAAAAGACAAGGGAAGAAAGATTACTATCTGAAGACTAAAGACTAGACTGATTATCCCTTTCTTTCTCCAAGTTTGTGTTCAACTGGGTCATGGATCAGATGTTTTCTGTGCATGTCACTCTTCTTTTTTCTCTTTCTTTTCCAAGAGCACTTTCCTCCCTTCATGGGTTCATCGTTCCTTTCCTTCCTTCCCATCAAAATTGCTTTTTATGGCTGAAGCTTAAGCAAACTTTCTTTATCTTATATTTTTTTCCTCCTTGACCGTACCATTCGAAGACTAGTCGAGTCATTGGATGGGCGGATAGTGGCAGACAGACAGAGAGTCTCAAAACGGAAGCACTTCTTCTCAGAGGCCTCCATGAGCTTGAGCCTTTTTACGAGACACGATGATTTAGGCTTACACATAAAGTGTTTCAGAGTTATTTAGACCCACTTTTTAATGACTTTTTTTACTTTTGTATTCTCTCCCAATCCCCCGCCAAAGAAATTACCACAATTTCGATGCCATTTTTGCCGCCTCAGACAAAGGAATATGGAAGCTTTCGGGAAGAACTTCTGATTTTGACGATATCCTAAAATAGATATGGAAAAACATTTGCACAATACAATACATAGTTTTTTAAAGTTCCAAACTCATTAGCAGCAGCATGCGAACAAGCCGTTGTTTTCGAATCCTATTTCTTCGCTTCACTTTCACGGTCCCATTTCCCATTTTTTCTCCGAGTATTAGCATAATTGTCAAATAGAAACGTGCGCATAAACCAAAACTAATACTATTGCCTATTTTGCTCTAAGCTTCAGCGGCTTTTCTCGAAGAACACAGAAGCGTTAAGTGCTCCTGATGGAGATTCACATTTGAATGGTGTACTATTGTATGGTATGCACACATGCATATCATATATTTCTGATAATCTTAAAAACAATTCTAGATTCAATGATAACTTCCTCATATTGGTACATAAGTATAGTTTCTCCTGCTGCTTAATAATATTGCGTTGCTTGGAAAGTGTAACAAATGCAAAATGTTACGAAGCTTTTACGACATCTTGCAGTCGTTCTTCCCTGTTCAATGTAGCGTCCCTGTGTTCACGCATAAACACCGCAAGAACAATAACAATATTGCCACCCACACCCGTTACGAAATAAAGCCTTTCCCACGAAACACCTTTGTTTGCTCTCACTGCCATTGCTGGAGCAGAAAGCAAAAAGTGCAGAAAAGTATAAAAGCAAAATGTTTTCTCCAGCCAGAGGAAGGAAATGTAACTGTAACCCAGAAAATGGGTGACAGAAAAATGGAGAGAGCAACATCCGATTTATGACTGTATTGTAGTTTTGCACTACATAGAATACTTTTAGTAAAGTTAGACCATACAGGAATTATGACATTCATGGCCCCCAATATGAAGTCTCCATTTTCTAAGAGAGTAAGTAGTTCACATGGGCTCTCTGGCAGTGGTAATCATTACCTCGTACGAGAGTACGAATGGTGACTGTAATAGTACTAGTCGCGAATGGAAAATGATTCACGGTCTTGTTTTTTAATGGGGAAACTGGAGAATCAGCCGAAAAAAAAACATTATCTTTTATTGTAGAAGAAAAATATGTACAAAATGTGTAATCGACTTTTCTCCCATTTCCCTACATATAAGTTGATACGTATACATTTTTTTTATTTTGAAGAAGTATAAACTCCTATCTTGTCTTTTCCACTTGAGAAGAATGTTCCGTTGCCGCTCCACTTGGGGGATAACGTTATGCAGATGTTTTCATTATGCACACACGTTCTGTGTCTGGATCTTATGCATGCATATCAAAAAACGGTTGGTTTTGCAGTATTACCTTACTTCTGGAATTATCTTCAAGTCTCTACAGCTACATGATACTCTTTTGCTGTTGGGTTGGGGTGAAATATGAAGGGGAACAATTTTCCTTGATGTTCTCGCTCATCACCATCTCCTTCTTGTGAATTCGGCTTTAGTTTTTTTTTCGCAATGGCATGCATGGTGCTCGTAATAATAATGATGATAATAATAATGTTCCACAGCTTGCCTCCATAATACATATCTTCTTTTGCTTGGCCGACAAAAAAAGAAGTAGAAGAAGAAGAAGAAGAGAATTCTTTCTCCATGAGAAAAAAAAAATTCTTGGACTGTTTTGCATTCCACTTTGGTCTGGAACGGAACTCGTTGCTTTTTGTATTTCGCGAAACTTACGATTCCTCCATTTTTCTCTTTTCTTTTTCGTGCAAATTATGATTTTGATTATGCTATTTAATGGCGTAATACGAAACTCTAAGGAAAAAGATGGAGAAAATGAGGATGAACATCTTTTTCTGGTCTGTGGACAAAAAAACACTATATATTTTTCTTTTCAGATAATTTTTTGGCACTGGAATATTTTTAGTATGGTTTTGTATGGAACTCTGGAGTGGGCCATTATAATACAATTTTTCTAAGGAATATGTAATAATGATTATGATGACGCTCATAATATTATTGTGTGTGTATGTGTGTTGTCGAATAAGCTATTCCCCTAATCATCCAAGGATCCCCGTCATTTACATCCTCATCATTAAGAACCACAGAATTCTTTTCAACACTTTTTTTTCTAAGAATATGAACCAGGCATATGGAGATTCTATTCTGTCTTCCGTTGTCCCGCAAAGAAGAACGGGAAAACGAAAAGAAAGTGAGTAGATAGTCCCATGCCCACGAGTCTTGGCCGATGTCATGCCGTGCACGTATCCCTACTTACTTTCTTCCATGTGTACTGGCTGGGACTCTACTTATGAGAACACTGCTCAGCATCGCCATCGTCAGTGCCTTTTGAGGAATGGCCTGTGGAAGAAGAAGAGAAATGCGAATGAAGAATTACTTTTTTTAGGAACCCTCCGCTTGGAACTGGAACTTTGGTCGAAGAAAAAAAAAGTCAAAATCTTATGTCGTAGAGTTTTAGGAAGTATGAAACGTAACGCAAGACGAGATGAGGAAGAAAAAGAAGTCACGATGAGATGACTATGACTTGAATACCATATTACGTATAACGTTGAACATGAAGGATAATTTTCCTCCTTGTTAATTACGGTAATAAATTACGAGAAGAGAAAAGAACGAAGCTTCTTTTCCGAAAAAGATAGGGAGTGTTCATATTATAATGCATGCCTTATTTTACTTTTCTCTTTACAAAACGGGACATTCAAGCCAAGCCAAAAAAATGAAGAAAAAAATTTGCTCAGTCAGTTTTGTAAAAAAAAAGTCGGATCTTATCCTGCTACTGAGACTGCATGTATGCTTATGTAGTTTAAGTGGATAGTGTTTTCAGCAAACTGTCACTTTGCTCTTCTTGAAAGCTATGATGTATTGCAGTGCATGCAAAATGGGAAGAAATTCTTTCTTCATAGGAGGCAAACAGAGTTCAGGTTTGGAAATGGGAAGTGATAGAAAAAGATGAATGTCTTATGATTTCATTGACTTTCTAAGAGTATCAAAGTGGAAACATTTATCATCATCTGCATTACTGCCCAACGTCTTCAAGGCCGAGTTTGAAGGACTTTTAGAAACAAGGTAACATTTAACATTTTGGAGAGCTTGGTGGAAAAGTAACTTTAAAGTGACAAACATCACAAAATGGTATATGGGATATGAAATATCCTAGTAGGTCTTACGTGCTGTCGTTTCAAATGATTATGAAATGTTGTGTTGCAATAATTGAAAAAGAAAAGCAAGCTGAGTATTGAGTTGCCGTCTTTTATATTTTCTCCCTTGTCAGAGTATGAGTCAACTTGAAAACTTTTTATTTCGTAATCAATGCTTTCGATAATATTAATTCCGCGTAAATGGTTGCTAAATAATGTTTTATCTCCATCTCAAAATATCTTTTTAAGGAAAGTGATATCATGATTTCGTAATTTTGGAGGAACGAAACACTTTTTTATTTTGGAACTTTGCTTTTTTCTGATCCGCCCAAATACTTTCTTGTTGAGTGTGTACACATTACACATGAGTGTTTTGTGTTTTCTTTGCCAAAAAATTTGTTGTCGAAGGGAAATGGTATAAAATAAATGAAGAAATATCGAAGTTTTGTCCTTGGCACTAGTTTGAGTACTACGCACCAAGCTTGAGAATACTACGACATTGAAGGAAAAGTTCAATACTGTTAATTGGAATGAGAAAAAATTAAAAATTTCGTCATAAAATAAAATGCTCAACTGATCGATTTCCAAGACTTAGTCGTTAAAATTGACTTTCATTAATTGAGAGGGAAAAGTTTTATTCTAAGTACAGACAATTGCAGCAACCATTGTATTGATTCCAGGTTCGATTCCCAGCGGAATCTGATCACGTAGGTATGACTCTCCTGTGGAAACCCCACAGCTTGACAATAAGCGACACTGAAAACTTCGTTTCAAACCCGACTTTTTCTTCCCCATCTTCCAGTTGATTTCTATTAACAAAAAATTCAGAACTTTCTTTTCCAAGAAGAGAAAGTGAAACAGAGAAGGTCGTGCGGAAAAAGGCTCAATTGAAAAAAATCAAGCGAGTATTTTTTTCGACACAATCCAAATCTAATATCTATCTTGCTCTTCATCATTATAGTGTATGTAGTCTTCGTCATCGTTGTCACCACCATTTTCACCATCTAGCTTTCCCTCTGTACTTTCTTTGTTTTCCCTCTGGTACAAGAAGTAAAAGCATAGGAGAAACTTTTTGCGTGAAGTTTACCCTCTTTGAACATCTTATTTTCTTCTAGAATCGACTGTGGTTTTTTTCTGAATGGTGTAGTGGTGGCAGGAGTAGGAATACCAACCGGAAAAACTTTACTTACGCTGGAAAAACTAAAGAGATGGATCTCCTTTTCGAGAAAAAAAATGTATATCGATAAACATCTTTCTTTGGCCGCACAAGGAAAATCCATCGACACGGTATGGCGCGTGGGGAGCTATGAACGAAAAGAATACAAGTTTTTCTCGTAATAATTTCCAACTTTTCCTCGCCTTTTTGGTTGAGAAAGCAAAGCTCATGAGATGGCAAAAGCTAAAGGGATTTTCACGACGAGGGAAAAAGGATGATGAAAATGAAGAGTCGAACTGCTAAAGCCGATAGTCTAGAGTCTTCGTGGACAAAACGAAAAGCTTAAAAAAAGGATGAGGACAAAATCAAGCTTAAAATATCAGAAGGGACAGGGAATACGACAGAAAAAAGAAATATTCCTTCCTCCTTTGCCAGCAATAGCAATACCAATAATCGCCCCTTCCATATCTTTTTAAAAAATATCTAAAGTTGAAGTTGTGTACAGAATAGTAGTAAACTACAAAAAAAATAATCTATGTTTCTTGGAAGATAAACAAGATATATTTTCTTGAAAGTGAATTCATGTTCTTCCCCTTATTCAAGAATTGAATTGGCTTTGCTATTGCCAGGGTCTTGTCTGGGAACGGCTTTCTCAGTTGACCCTCTCCTATCATCCTCATCCTCTTAAGGTGATGATGATGATGACTATGTTCAAGTTGGAAAAAGAGGAGGAGATAAGGACATTGGAAAATACAAGAATTATAGCTGTATGGCATCCAAAGATTCTTTTAAAAAATAAACAAGATTCCCTTCTTATTTTTCCCAAGAAGTCCTACTTGGTTGGATCTTATGAACAATGAACTCTTCTTCTAGAAACTTCAAGCAATCGCCATTTTGCTTGGCCTAAGAGAGGAAGTAAGATGCAAAGTGTCATGTTCCCTTTTTGTGGCTCTTCTTCTTCTTCTTCTTTTGATTTCATCTGCGTTTCACTTTACTACTTCATCTTGCATCTCACTAAAAAGAAATATTTTCACAATCAGTATCCCTCAGTCTCAGCTGCAGTTCAAGTCAAGTCCATCAAAGTAAAATCTTTCTTCCAATTCATGAAGAAGTTCCTGACTCTGACAGTTGACATCGAGCAAAATCCCCCAAAGAAAATATTTTTGGTGGTAAGTGATACCATCCAAAATGGGGGAGCGGGCAAAAAGGGGCTCCAAAGGTTAGCTGGTATTTTTATGGGATGCACAAACAATACGATTTAGACACGAATACAATACCATACCGCGTTATTTTCTTTACCCTCGAAAGCTTTCTTTTTTTCTGGAGACAGGCATTAACAAAAAAAAAATGTTGAAGATCGTTACGGCATATTACACAGATATGCTTGTTTGATGCGGCGATGACATTGGGAAAAAAAGGAAAGTGATATGGACCATTAGTGGCTAATGGGTCTCTTGATCTGCTTCCCTCCTCCTCCACCCTCGCACAAATACAAAGCGCTAAAGTTAACCTGCTTACATCAAAAGAATCTTTAGGAAATCAGGAGGAGAAGACTCGAAGAAGAGGGAATCTGTGAAGACTACAGACACTTCTAGATCCAGACCAAAACAGGCGACATGTTCATGTTACGCTTGATACGATCTCAATGGAGGAACCAGAAAATGACAGGGGGCATTTTCCAATGCAAAAAATATAACATAAAATAATAGGTACACACACTAACATGATATCATAATGGATAAAAAAATGAAATAGTTTTTGAAGGCTGCCTAAAAAAATACTTGTTCTTCCACTGCACCGCGCCAAGAGGAAATGGAAGATTTTGTTGAAAAATGGTAATGCTAGTGGTTCACATGCATTGCATAAAACAACATGGATCATAAAATTGGTATTATGACAGGAGTAAAAAGGCAAGCAAAGCAGATTTTCTGATGTGCATTGCACTAGTAGGACCCACTCTCTAAAGAGATATATATTTTTTTAGGCAATGACTTCTAATGGTTTTGGCTTTCCTTGTGTTTTCTGAGGAGAAAAACACATAAAAACGATTTTATACTCTTGTCATTTCCATATTCCTTATGATTATGATTACAAAAGGAAAAAAAATATAGAGATGGGGGATGTAATGGTTTTGGCTTTCCTTGTGTTTTCTGAGGAGAAAAACACATAAAAACGATTTTATACTCTTGTCATTTCCATATTCCTTATGATTATGATTACAAAAGGAAAAAAAATCTAGAGATGGGGGATGAAAATGTGGATGCGACTCCACTTAAGCGATGTCACTTAGTATCTCTCTCTTCTTCGGAAGTCCACGCGAATGCCATCACCATCATCCAAGAAAAGTGCATCTCGTTCCAACTGTGAACATTTCACCGCTTAAAATTCTGGACCATGCGGTAAGGTAGTAGTGCATGCATTAGATTACGGTCTGGGAACACTTGAGACATGTCAGGGATAAGTGACACGCGTCACAGTCATCCGATCCATTTCTCCCGTTGCTTTCTGGCATCCTTGGGACAATCCTAGAGATTTTCGGGAGAAGGGCATTGCCTTCTTCTTCTTCCAAAATATGATTGATTACGATTTTATGCAAGAATCCCTCCTATTCCGGAAAGGAATTCGGCATTCCAATACATAATGGTTTTCAATTCAATGATATCACCAATAAAAGCGAGACGCGTGGACCGGAATGATGGCTTTGAAAAAGATTATGTAATATCCCATTTTGCCCCATCATTATTCACACGCTCACCACATCCAACAACTACTACCGCCCTATTTTGTCATTGGTTTTCATGGGATCCCGCATAACAATCGTCACCAGCACAAGAAGCAATTCTTTACTGCTTTCTGTCTCTGCTTCACATTCAGCTCATTTAAAATCCACTAAACCGCATATGCCCTACGTAATTTCATTCCTCTCCATTTCATTTCAATAGTTTTCGATGAAGTCAACAGGAACGAGAAAAACACTTCCTTGGTCCCATTACTTCTCAGATTCTCCCATTCAAAAAAATGTAATATCTTTTGATGCTGGTAATAGTGATACTGCTATTGAGGGGGGTGAAAGTCAGTCAAACACAAAATAATGATGATCATGATCAAAACGCTCATCATGATTATTTGATGATGATGATGTGAAGTTGATGAAGTGTGCGAATTTTTTTTAAAGGCCACCAGCAAAAAAACGCACATAATAATTATTATCATATGAGTTTTGGACACAAATCGACAAAGAAAATAATTTTCGGTTTGGTGAAAATCATCATACCATTCTGCCCTTCCCATTTTTTATTCTTGTTGACTCATTCATTCATGAGTAGAATGCTTCCTTATGTAGACAAAAAAAACTTGAGCTTTGGTCCCTTATTTTCTTCACTGGAGCAGAGTAAGTAGGAGCAGGGTGTGAATTAAATGGTGATAAAGAGCTTTTTGTGTCAGTGCCACAGTCAAATGATCAAATGATGATGATGTGGTCTTTGGAGTTCTATTTTTTTCTTTACAAAACGTTGAAAAAATTCCTTTCAATTCCAAATTCGCATGAGAGGAGGACGATGACGA
>JAHZMX010002322.1:0-13011 GCA_027743895.1 Seira musarum | reverse complement strand
AAGTTGATGTTCATGTGAATCTGATGAGACTTGTCTGCTTTTTTCAGCCTTGTACACGGCTCATCACCATCCTTACTTCTTTGGAGTGCTAGCCGTAGGAATGCGAGTGAGAATAAGTTGTTCCTCCCTTATCTACAGAAAAGTAATTTGACATACATAATTTAATGAGACGTTTGTTTGATTACCACATCAATTTAGCATTAATGAAAAACATGCATGTACGCTCGACGTCATCAACTTTTCTGAGAAGAAAACGTCAGTATTATCGAACAAACAAACAAACAAATAATATCTTCCTCGCAGTTGAAATATCTTCTTTGTTCTTTACTCATGTAGGCTTTGAAACTGAGCCAGTCTGCTATCGGGAAGACAAATGTCGGTCAAGTGGTCAATCTCCTTTCGAACGGTACTTTGAATCTTGATTTCTTTTTCATGCCATCAGCATGTGATTTTAAGTCATAAGATCAATAATTACATCAGCAACTTAAAACGTTTCATTTTGCCCCATATGAAATGTCATTTTAGATGTCAATCGATTTGACCTTTGCGTGGCGTTTTTGCATTATCTTTGGGTGAGAAAATGGATTTTACGAGGATTTCTTGGCACATGATCATGATCGTTTCCACAAGTTTATTTTGATGACCTATTTCTGTAATAGGTGGGTCCAATACAAACTGCCATTGTGACATACATCCTCTGGGGCTATTATGGTTGGCCCTCTCTGGTAAAATTATTTCTCAAAACCTTTAGCAAGTTTTGTTCAGAATCCTATAATGAATGACAATGGATCTTTTGAAGGTTGGCGTAGCCATTATGCTCTTGTTTGTCCCTTTCCAAAGTAAGCAATCCTTAAACCAGCTATGCAAACATTAAACTTGATAAATAAGTAAACCACAGCGCTTCTGGATGCTACAGCATGTTTTCATTTGTCTCGTATATACAGGTTTGATGGGAAGACTATTTGGAGTCCTCCGTCTTAAGGTTGCAGAAAGAAGCGACAAGCGAATTCGTTTAATGAACGAGATTATAACCGCCATCCGCGTTATCAAAATGGTAAAGCGTTCCGCGTGTTTTACAAAATGAAGGGAAATTGTATTGATATTATGAGCTGAATATTATGTGGTTCCTAACAGTATGCTTGGGAATGGCCTTTCGCAAAATTAGCTGCTGCGGCAAGAGAGTAAGCATAAAAATATATGCATAAGGAATCCGCTTCATTGAACCTACCTATGTGCTATGATTTGTCTTTCATTTTTAGGGATGAAGTAAACTTCATCCGGAAAACCGCAGTCCTCCGGGCTGTAAATTTGAGCTGCTATTACATTTCATCTAAAGTTGTGATTTTTGTCACTTTACTTGCTTACGTTCTTACCGGAAATTATTTGACTGCGGAAAAGGTAGTTTTCTTTTACATTCTACTTTAAGCAAAATGTCACTTGAAGATGTTACTTTGCGGATGTACGCTGATTGGATGATTTGATAGGTTTTTGTCACCTTATCTTTGTTCAACAATGTTCGTCTGATTATGACACTTTTCTTCCCTAACGGAGTGTCCCAACTTGCGGAATCTATTGTTAGCATAAGAAGATTAGAAGTAAGATAGATCTCACTTTCACATAAGCTATTATAGTAGATAGGAAGAATGAAATAAATGAGATTATTTTTCTTTATAGAATTTCCTTTTGATGGAAGAAAGAGAAGTACAGCCGAAACCAATTGAGCCATTTAACTCGCTGAAGTCTGGTCATGGTCATCAGCATCGTCAGAAGAAAGTGAGAAAGGAAGTGAGTGTTACGGTATCAAATCTAGCTGCAAGATGGAATACCGACTCGGATACTTTGGCTTTGGATGATATATCCTTGAGCGTAAAGGAAGGTCAACTGGTTGCTGTAGTTGGAACTGTGGGTTCTGGGAGTATGTCTTTTCCAATTTTTTAAATATTAGATGCATGTTAACAAAAATTTTTAATTAAAATGAGAGGATTTAATGTGTGTTCTAAATATTTTTCAATTTAGAGACTTCGTTGCTACAAGCTCTCCTCCGGGAACTTCCTGCATCAAATGGGGTGATACAAATAAATGGAAAGCTTGCATACACGTGTCAAGAGCCCTGGGTACGTTGAGTCAATATATATAGGCACAATGCCCCAGAGGAGAAAAAGGCATAAACTTATGTAGAAAATGCATTTTTGTTTGGCAAAGATTTTCAGTGGAAGTGTTCGTGATAACATTTTATTTTGGAAGGGATTATGAATACGACAGATATCATAGAGTGATTCAAGCCTGTGCCTTGAGCAAGGATTTGACCTTGTTGCCGTACAATGGTGAGTTTTATCCGGAGCTTGAGAAAATCCTCAGCTCTTCCCCAAGTCCAAACTCTTTTAGCAACTTCAATTTTATTAGAATGTCTGACGCTTTTTTTCCTTTTTTGGTTTATGATGCTAGACATGACGTTAGTTGGAGATCGAGGAACCTCTCTTTCTGGTTATTATTTAAATAAATTTTAACGAACTACTTATGCATGACGTTTACAGTTTTGATTAAGTATAATCTGCACATTTTCATAGGTGGGCAAAGAGCAAGAATTAATTTAGCCAGGTAAAAATAAGCCTTAACTGATACTGATGACTTTCTTAATTAACGAAGGAATAGTTGAAAATTTGTGTGTCATTTAGAGCTGTGTATGCGGACATGGATGTGTATTTGCTAGATGACCCACTTTCCGCAGTGGATGCTGAAGTAGCAAAGCACATTTTTGAGAATTGTATTATGGGCATTTTGAAAGAAAAAGCCAAAATTCTCGTTACTCACCAGCTCCAATTCCTGAAACCTGCAGACGAAATAATCGTCTTAAATCGGGGGAAAGTAGAGGCACGTGGAAAGTATAAGGAACTTCTGAAAACTGGAATAAATATCGCAGAAAAGATCAATCCTGAAGAGCAGCAGAGTACTCCAAAAGCAGAGGATCTTCAGTTATGTAGCCAAGCTTTGAAGTACAAAGGAATGGGTCATGATCCTAGCTCTTCGGCCGGATTTCGTCGAAGCGCGTCCATGAGCATGTTGGAAATGAGTGCTTTAACTAGCAGCACAAATGTTGTTCCGGAGGAGTTTGAGTGGGAAGATGAGCCGATGATTGTGAAAAGCTATGGGCGATACTTTGACAAACGAAGAGAGTATGTATAATGAGGCTTATGCCTATTCTGTTAAAAGGATTTTCTCAAATAGTTTTTCTAAAACTTTCAGCTCAAGGCCAATCCTCCCGCATTTCCGGAAACCCAAAAATAACTATGGAGCGATTTCATCTGGATCCGGTTCAAGCACGGAGAATAGCAGCGGAGAAAGTGAGGGTCTTCTTTCACAGCAACAAATGCATGAGGAAGGAAAATCAACCGGTGATATTAACCTTGCAATGTATTGGAAATACATTTCGGCCGGTGCGAATTAGAAAGCTAACTAACAAAGTAACATGAATATCAGAGGGTCATGAATATTTAATTTTAATTGATGTATATTTGTAACTGGATAGGTGCAAGTTCATTTGGCTTAATACTCCTACTACTGTCAAATATTCTGGTCCAAGTTTTGTTTTCGGGTTCCGATTATTGGCTTCAATACTGGTAACTGTTTACGACATCTGAATTTTCCTTACCGCTTTCAATGGGATTTTATTGACATTTTACGATCGTATTTAAAGGACGAAAGTTGAGGAAGCCAGAGCTCCATTTATTGACAAAATTTCTGGAATGAATGATACAAAGACCGCATACATAACCATCTCAGAGAAGCCTGTAAGCGTTGATCATGTTGCAAATTACATCAAAGAAGACAGAAACATTCAAGTTTATATATACTGTGGGCTGGTAGCTGCGCTTTTTGTAGTATCTTTGATAAGGTCAGAATGACAAAAGTTGATCCTGTGTATATCGCGTTTTTTTAATTTCTAAATTTTAATTTCTCTTAATGTTAGAAATGCAACATTCCTCAATATTTGTCTCAATTCTTCAATCGAACTTCATAAACGACTGTTTCAAGGCGTTCTCCGAGCTGCGATGAGATTCTTTGAAATCAATCCTGCTGGTCGAATTCTAAATCGTTTCGCAAAGGATATTGGTATCATTGATGAAATGCTTCCCATAACTTTATTTGATACTGTAGACGTGAGTAATGTTTTAATTGTAGCTGTAGTACAATTTTAGTGGACCCAAACGCAAAGTAAATTAATTAATATTATTAAATGATCATAGATTGCCATGCAAGTCATTGGAGTAATAACAATCGTAAGCGTGAACAATCCAATCCTTCTCGTCCCATCTTTGTTCCTTTTTGTTATTTTCTATTTTGTGAGGCGTTTTTATCTGAAAACAGCCAGGTTAAAAAATTTTGGAGTCTGTTCTGCAAGAAATCAGACAAAACATACATTCGAATAGATCTTAATGTATGACATGACTGATTTAGATCCATAAAACGACTGGAAGGAATTGCAAGAAGTCCTGTATTTTCTCATTTGAGCACATCGATTTATGGACTCACTACAATCAGAGCGATGGGTGTAGAAAATCAGTTTGAGAAACAATTTGATGCTCATCAAGATTTACATTCAGGTATGACTGGTTTATATGGACAAAGTTAAATGCACGAAATACACGAGTCATGTCTTGATTTGATACCAACAAACATCATTTTGCAGCTTCGTGGTACCTCTTTTTGGCAACTGCAAGATGGCTTGGAATTTTCGTGGACTGGTGCTGTATTGCATACGTTGGTGTTGTCGCGTTTAGCTTCATTATGCTAAAGAGCGGTACGTTATTTCAGAAAAAAGTGAACTTAAATTGATATAAGTAAAGGGTTTTCATTCTCCGTGTTTGTGAAATTACTAGATGGGTCGGTAATCGGACTATCTATTGCTTCCGCTATGTCACTTACGGGACAATTCCAGGTTTGTTCTCAATATTTAACGCGCAATATATTTGACAGTTAACTTGTAATTATACGAATTTATATTTATTGATTTGCAGTGGGGGGTCCGTCAGAGTAGCGAGGGTAATTTGAGACAGCCTTTTTTGTATATTTAGTATTTAGTAATTTAGTATTATTTTGAGTGTTAAGGGAGGTCGGGATGTTGGGGCAACTTGCTAAAAAGGGTTCCCAGCAAGTTGGTTTTGAGAGACGAGTTATAATTATATTCAGCACACAGGCTTCAATTCCGTGATGACAAAATTATTTTTATTTTACGTTATCATTAGCTGAAAACCAGATGGTCAGCGTTGAGAGAGTATTAGAGTATGGTGACATTGAGCCTGAAGCACCACTGGAATCAAAACCAGGTTAACTTTACTACAATGGACATTATGAAACTAGTGAGCATTATAATATTTTCACGGAGTTTTATTATTTTTCAGTATTTAAACCTCCACCTTCATGGCCTGCTAAAGGAGAAATCATTTTCAAAAATTTTACCATGCGTTATGGCACTGATTCGCCTGTACTTAAAAATATCTCATGCATTTTCAAGTCACAAGAGAAGGTTTGCTAACTCTATTTTTACCTTGCATTGAATTTCTACAGATGAAATGAACTTAATGAACCGACTTTCTTTCTTTAAATTTAGATTGGAATCATAGGACGTACCGGAGCTGGAAAATCAGTAAATTGATATTTGTTAACTCGTTTGAGTTTGTTTGCAAAATATGTAGATTAAAAAAAAAAACTTTTTCTTGTAAAGTCCCTCATCACAGCTTAAGTTTACCTGGCAGAAGTAGCAAGACAATCCTCAGCGGGATTGGATACTGAGGTATTTTTAACTATTTTTTTCTTTGCAAAATGTTCGCTTATCAGGCATTTTCATGTTTACTTGAATAATTACACCCTCATCTATTTTCCGCAGATTGCAGAGGGAGGCTCCAACTTTAGCGTGGGTCAAAGACAATTAATTTGTTTGGGAAGGTCAATTTTGAGACAGAACAAAATTTTAGTACTTGATGAAGGTTTGTACATGACTTTATTAAAAACTTTATGAATTAAATTCCCATCCTTGGAACAACTTGCCAAGTTCCCATTTTATTTTAAGTGCAAATGTCAAGCTTAATTTTAAAAAAATCTTACTTTGCCCCAACAGCGACAGCTAACTGCGATAATGAAACCGATGCGTTAATTCAGAAGACAATTCGCGAAAAATTTGCCAGCTGCACAGTCCTTACAATTGCTCACCGACTTAACACTATCATGGACTCGGATAAGACGCTTGTGTTAGACGCTGGAGAAATTAAAGTGAGCAAATATTGAATCTTCTGTTCATGTTTTAGTGAGGATCAGTGTGATGCAAAGTAAAGTGTGCTTTTTTCCTTCAGGAATTTGACGAGCCGTATATTTTACTTTCAAATGAAGAAAGTGCACTTTCACAATTTGTAGAAACTACAGGTCGCTCGAATGCCGCCACCT
This sequence comes from Seira musarum, assembly GCA_027743895.1. NCBI lineage: Eukaryota > Metazoa > Arthropoda > Collembola > Entomobryomorpha > Entomobryidae > Seira > Seira musarum. The sequence continues at coordinate 6,573 of JAHZMX010002322.1, read as the reverse complement.
TATTCCAAATGGCAAAATTGGTATAAATATGATTTCGATAAGTACAAATGAATTCTCTTCAGGTTTGTTAAGAAATATATAACTGATGCAACAAGGTTTTCTTTCGCAGGCGCATGACAAGAGGAAACTGCGCAGTATGGATTGTGTTCTGGAAGTAAATGAGAATGAAGCTGAGTCAACTAGTTCCAGTTCACTAGCATCACAGTCATAATGATAATATGATCAGTTCTAGATCTTTTTTATTCTAATTTTATTCCCTACAAATGTAATACGTATTTACTTTTTACGCAACCGGATGATGAACAATTTTAAGTGATATTGTCGCATTATTTTGCATTATGATATTTTGACGAAAATAAAACACGAATGAATCGAGGATATAATATCAGTATTTAGCATAATACAATTTTTATTGTGCAATCTCATGAAAACAATTTAATTGTATTTTCATAAACGATATCAGCTAGTTCTACTTCATCCATCTCCTTAATGCCAGCAACTGCTTCCAGCACGTTTCTGGAAATGAAAGCAAGAAAGCATCAAGCGTAATTACTTAAGACCGGATTAAATTGGTGAAAGCAGTGTTAAACTTCTTTGGCTTCTTACTTGAGCGTCTGCGGCTCGTTCCTACTTTTGTACATAGCTGTTTCACTCCAGTTCTTTTTTGCAGTTTCAAATTTAGTCTTTACAAACTTGTTGGACGCATGAGAAGGACGGATTCCACACCATGGGGCATCAGTCTCTAACAGAAGTCTGTCTACTGGAATTTCCCGAACAACTTGACAATTCTCTTCGGTCTTGAGAGAACTAAAAAGAAAATTCAAATGACTGTTGAATGAATTCTCTGATCATTCTTTTCACAAATCACACTTTCGATCTTACCATCCGTTTATGCCAATATGCAAACCAAGCTCCAAAAATAATTGCATTTCTTCACAGGTTCCATCAAATGAGTGGACGACACCGCCTTTCGGGAAACAATTTCGGTGTTCGGATAATATGTGATACAGGTCTTTTGCTGCAGCACGGCAGTGAAGAAACAATGGAAGATTAGATTGTGGTCCCAATTGCGTAAGTTGTAGAATAAAATATCTACAGGAGTAGTTAAAAGTCAAGCTAAATAAAAAATGTGGATCTCGTAAATTCCTGAATAAAATTAAATCATTCTTGATTACTTTTTCTGAACATCAATATCACAAAACTGTGTTCTTTCATAATCTAGTCCAAATTCTCCCAAAGCTGCTATTTTTCCCGGATTTTTCGTAATTACAGACTTCAGTTTTGCAATGTATTCTTCAGGTGATGATAGCTTGGTTTCAAATTCATTGCATCGTGTGGGATGGACTCCAACGGTGCTCATAAGTCTATCTAAAGCANAATAAAAAATGTGGATCTCGTAAATTCCTGAATAAAATTAAATCATTCTTGATTACTTTTTCTGAACATCAATATCACAAAACTGTGTTCTTTCATAATCTAGTCCAAATTCTCCCAAAGCTACTATTTTTCCCGGATTTTTCGTAATTACAGACTTCAGTTTTGCAATGTATTCTTCAGGTGATGATAGCTTGGTTTCAAATTCATTGCATCGTGTGGGATGGACTCCAACGGTGCTCATAAGTCTATCTAAAGCATATTCAGTTGATCAATGTTTAAAAATCCAATCTCGATTCATATTTTTTAAAAGTTCCTTTACCATTTCCTTTACATAACTCAACAGCAACCTCTGCTTCCGAAGCGGTGCCTGCTGTCACAAATATTTTTTCTAGGCCAACAGCCCAGGCTCTTTCTAAAACCTTATCCAGATCTGGATCGTGTTTCTTCGAGCCATTGTACATACCCTTGTACATGTCATCTGTCAAATTAGCTCCAATATCTGACGATATAAATGATCATTAAACGATATTTAGCCAACATTCATTGACTAAAATTAATGTATGCATTACTAAATCAAACAATGTTTTTGAACTCAACCAATTAGCCTAATTTTCTTTGAAGACGCTTCACTATCTGCCATTATTGTTCTCTTCAAATTCAAATTCAGTGGTCCAAGAGGTTTTGCTAGTGATGTACGATTACTAAATGGGTGTCTTTGAAATGTGTGCATAGAAAAAAATTGGCATTGAACAAGATGAGGAAGATATTGTCCTTGGGATTTATGATGACAAGAAAATTGAGGATAATGATAGCTTCATTAACATAACATAAATACATGTATTTCCACAAAAAGAATGATGATTAATAGCTAATAATTGGCTACATTTTTCGATTCACATTCACAACAATCAACTATCATCATAACATAACCTTGCGAGTTTGGTTTACAATCACAAAAAAAGACGTTGTCTGTTGTCTCTCATTTCTCAATTAACTCACAACACAACTCGAATAAACATCATCCCATGAAATAAAAAAAAATTAATTAAATGGTATATGGGAGAATCTGAATGACGTAATCCATGCCGGAGCACCGAAAATAGCTTGTTTAAATGAAGGTATGATAATGACAGTCCGTAGAAATCGGTTCAGTTCACGCTCATGAAATATATTCACCTGCTGATCAGACAAACTAAAAAATAACAGAACATGCACCTATTTTTATGGGAAAAGTTTACTACATGCGACTTCGACTTGTGCAACAACCATATGCTTTCAGCCTAAAAATTGAATAACTTTTTCTATCATAATCAAGATGATCGTGTGAAAAAGAGCCACGAAATCCACTCCACTAAGAACATAAGCACGATCACAAACCATCCATGAGCACAGCAAAACAACACATTCACGAGTTCCCTTTTCCCTTGCCGGATTGTGGACGGACTGGAGGAGGAACTATAATTCCCTTTTGCCACTTGAACAGACAGATAGTTTGGGATGGAACATGGGAAGTCAGTATATTTACGTGTTAAATAGTAACAAAGTAACGACTCGGTTCGGTCTATAGACCCCAAAAAAATGTACGAGACATTCTGTAAAGAAGCAAGCGAAGAAGCCCACAGGAAGAAAATCTTTCACCTCATGCTCATGAGCTGAAATCATGCTCTCATGCCGATGTACATTTGGCTGGCAAAAAATAAAGAGTTTGCTCTATAAACTTGGCCCTTTTTATCTTTAGTGTTGTTATGTGTGGTTCGTGTGTTTGTGAGTGTATGCATAAAAGATCTACACAAATTCCGTATTTTTATTACTCTTCCGTTGTTCGTCTTATTCCTCTCACTTTTGTCTAATTATTATTCACCTTCATTCAATTCTTTTCACCGCACCACAAATATATTTATTCTTCGTTCTTTGATACTTGTCATTTTAAAGATTTCGTTCTTCCTCTTGTGGTTTTCGTCAAGTTAGATTTGTTTTCAAGTTTGACAGCTCAGCTGATGAAGCATCTGCCAAAAAATAGAAGAGCATCTGACTTGATCTGACTGAATTTTTCACTCGTGTCGTGTCAATGCCAATTGGCAATCAATTCAAAATCGCGATCGTGACTCTTTGTGTCTTGTGGTCCAAAGCAAATTCTTGAACTTGAACTTACGCGTTGTTAGCGTTCGCCGTCGACAGTATTACGATTTAAAAAAAAACTTTTTTTCTTCAATTGAGTTTGCTTTGACTCATTGGTTCAAGCTTAATTCTTTATATGTGGACGAGATTAAGTTTCAAACAATTAAAATTAAACATGTTCGACTAGAGGGTATAATTTTTTAAAACAATTTTGACAAAAATGGCTGTTGAAGGTTCAGGTCTTGATCTGACTGAATTTTTCACTCGTGTCGTGTCAATGCCAATTGGCAATCAAATCACAATCGCGATCGTGACTCTTTGTGTCTTGTGGTCCAAAGCAAATTCTTGAACTTGAACTTACGCATTGTTCGCGTTCGCCGACGATAATAGTATTACGATTAAAAGAACTTTTTTTCTCTTCAATTGAGTTTGCCTTGACTCATTGGTTCAAGCTTAATTCTTTATATGTGGACGAGATTAAGTTTCAAACAATTAAAATTAAACATGTTCGACTAGAGGGTATAATTTTTTTAAACAATTTTGACAAAAATGGCTGTTGAAGGTTCAGGGCAGGAGAGGCGACGAAGAAACACCTCTGAATCTTCAGCAGGTACAACTTCAATCACTAATGACTCGATATTGGACCGAGTTGGCTCTGATGGCTCGGGTCCAGGCACGACAATACAGTGGATCTTCATTGGGCTTATCATAAGTATTGGATGTGTGTACGGTTTCAATCTCGCGTGGGTGGGATGGAAAGCTGTACTTACCTATATACCCTTATCTAGTGATAGCAACAATAACAACCGAATTAGAAGCAGCAGTAGTAGTTCTCCATCATGGAGTAGCCACTCGTCTTTCCCTTGGAGGTCCAAAAGTAGTACAAGTATGCAGCAAGAAGATTTTACGGAGGAGCTGGAGCAGTGGATCGAAGAGAATGAGCTGAAGCAGTTTGCTCCCATATTTTAAGCAATTAGGTAAGTAAAGTCATGTCCATGTCAATCATGTCATTAGGCTTACCGTGCTTTCATGGCTGTGGTATCGACATATGAGAAACCGGCTTTGCTTTACTTCCGCTTGCTTTTGTCCATAGTCCATATTGTACTTGGTCCTAGTTCGGTAATAAAGTATCAGAATTAGTAAAAAGTAACACATTTTATGTTCGTAATGACAGTATTGAGATCATACATCTTACATTTCGAGCTTCATTAGTGATGCAGACTAGGCACGGTTTAAACACTACTTGTCAATTTCATAAATAAATCTGAATCGTGATTCTTTGTCTTTTGTCTTAACAAACTGGTTGCTGCTTTGCCTTCTTTTCATAATACAAACCTTTTTTTGTTAAAACAAAGTATGTACATTCAATTTACAAAATTACTGCTCCCCCATCAAAATCATTTATTTTCCAGAATGATGTATAAACCAAATTGCTTAGTATGTAATATGATCACGTACTACAATTACCTCATTTCTGACCAATTATCTTTCACGAATTCGCAAGTTAGGGTAGAGTCCTTTGTTTGGATTTCACAATGTCGGTTTATGCTTGGATGATAATGTTTTGTTCTAGCTTAATTTCATTGCTCTAGATAAGCTAATAAAAAGTTGCATATTAAAAAGAACGAAACATTTCATTTGTGTCGGAAATTTAGTCTGCTGAGTGCTGGTTGGTAGAGAAAAATGATTTGGTAATTATACCCATTCGAAAATTCTATCCTGTTATATTTCATGGCAGTCCTTGATACCGGAATCAATATGAACTACCGCTTCATTTTTGAAACTAACCTTGTTTCGTAGTACTTTTCATCAGTCTTTCGCTGGGGTTTATGCTATTATTTTACTTTTATAATTTCTACTCATTTTTATACTCTGTACTGCTCCAGGGGTGGTCTCTCTAATGTTTGGATAATAAAGATGATGGACTGCAATGCAATGGCAATGTTAATGTTGCTTTTATCTGAAAAAAATATGACTGCAATTAGGTATTCATGACTCATGACTTTTGCAAGAACACAGTTAGTAAAGTAGTAAAAGGCTTTCCATCATTTCTCTCCTCGCTTCCATTGTAATCATCATCATCATGAAAACGCTTCAAGTATTTCGTATCATGTAAGACCTTATTCGTACATGTTTCGTATGAACTTTCATTCTTTCTTTCTCTCTTTCTCTCATGCTTGCATATTAAATTGCCTACGGTTGAAATAGCTCCGAGCCCAAGCTAACTTTTACATTACTCCACAAAAACGAAAATCCCTCACCGTTCCTTCATCATTATATCATACATGAAACAATTTGGTATGCAGTTCACGGTATGTACTACGATTTCATTGGGAATACGAAAACTTGAAAAAATGGCCTTTCCCATTCCCACTTTTGTTGATTCAGACTAGATACACTAGATGATTACATGACGAGTGTGAGATGAGTGCCTATGCTATGTCTCGGGAGTGATCATATTACATATTATTTTTTAACGAGCTCTTCCAATTTCTGAGAAATCGTAATCTTTGCGTCCAGAGCTACACAATTGAAAAGGATATTGTATTAATTTATTTTTTATTCTTCGACCAAGTAACTCGAATTTTAATATATTAAATGGGTAGATTTATTTTCATTTTCAGCTTTCAAGAGAACCAGCTTAAAGGCGGAATGAATTCTCTCGAAAGAGAGCTTTTCTCTGAATTCATTATCATTATTACTTTTACTCCCATATAATTTCTCGTAAGAAAATGAGCTGATTTTCGAAGAAATACGAGTAGTACAGTAATCCATCGCCCACATCTTGACGTTGCATACTCATCCTCTTGGAAATGCCATACCTATCGTTTAAAAATATTTTTATTACTTTTCATCTCTCTTTCCCCGTCCAATGGACTATTGCTCCGTGTTATGACTTTTTATTTCTTTACTTTGATATAACCAACAACGAACGCCATAAAAACTCTCAATTTCCTTTACAGTCAGTAGATTTCCCTTGATGTCAGTTTCATTTTTTCACCTTGAAAGAAGATGAGATAAAGTTTTCTCGCTTGAATATATGAAAAACAAGAGAAAAATTCACAAAAGGAAAAAAAA
>JAHZMX010002321.1:0-12520 GCA_027743895.1 Seira musarum | reverse complement strand
CAAGCTGGTTACAGTCCCAAAATGATAAGTCAAGATGAAATTGAACCCGGCATATTTGTCATTGGTGAGGAAGAAGATAACGCGAGATTGGACTTGGCCAGGGCACAAGTTTTGAACGTAGGACAAAAGGTCGAAAACGTATGGACCGCCGAGGAGAAGGCATTACAGCATGAAGCAAAGAAGGGCATGACTGACGATGAGGCGACCTTCTCTGTGGAGTCAGCGGTAGATCAAGTATACCTTTGGAGTGATAAATATCGACCTAGAAAACCAAGATATTTTAACAGAGTCCATACGGGTTTCGAATGGAATAAATATAATCAGACGCATTATGACATGGATAATCCTCCTCCCAAGATTGTTCAAGGNAACGCGAGATTGGACTTGGCCAGGGCACAAGTTTTGAACGTAGGACAAAAGCTTTTTTCAGTGATTTTGATTTTATTTACTACTTTTTCAACATTCGATCCGTCGATCCTTGTTGACCGGTCATAATCGTCATGTTTGTTTTATTTTCTTTTTAGACTACTTGTGCCGATAACCCAGATTTTGCTATATTACGATTCCATGCGGGACCCCCTTATGAAGACATTGCATTTAAAATCGTCAATCGCGAATGGGAATATTCATATAAGCGTGGATTTAGATGTCAATTTCAGAACAACATTTTCCAGTTATGGTTTCATTTTAAGAGATATCGTTACAGACGTTAAAGCCTTTTGTTTTTTCTGCTTTATATATTCAAATTAGATTTTAAGTATTTTGTTTTAGTAAGAGATTTTAATAAAGCATAAATTATTTTCTCAAGACATTGGTCGATGGTGGCGGTATTTGTCCTGAAGGAACACAACAACTTTTAGTGAAAAAGTGAGTTCATAGTTCACATAGCATGATACAACTGGCTGTCATGGTTGTATGTCATTGCCTATCAATTTTTAATAACATGACTAACGTTTGTGCTCATATAAGTATGTAATAAGCATTTAAATCATACTCTACCTTACGAATCCCACCGCCCGGGTAGAAAATAATTCTTATCCGACGCCAAGTATTAACCAGGAACATTCACGCGTCATGCCTTATTCAAAGCATCGCGTTCTCACAGTCAAATCTCGGGCCCCATGCAAGCAGCAGGACGTATTACCACACGAGCCAGACCCACACATGTATAAACTAGACTTTAATCCTGCTACTGATGAGGAGTCGACACCACGTCTTATCCACCTCAAAGAGATGATTTCTATGCGACCCCAAATCGTTTTTGTATACGACCACGCAAGCAAATCCTACTTCGCAAAACAGACAATCACAAATAACATACCGTATCCCGTTTCATACATTGTGCGGGCATCTAAACCTGAATTTTTCAAAGTTCGACCAACATACAGCATGGCGGCGCCTGGAGGATCCCTAGAAATATTTGTAAAAACTAGACATGTGGAAGATTTCGAAGGTAATTTTTTATGCTGCATAAAGAATGCATAAATCCATAAGCTGGAATTAGTTTCTGTGAGTTATTAATTAATGGTAATCCTAAATTACTTTTGCTAAAGACGTTCTGGGCGAAACCTTCTCAATATACGCTGTCCCTTTATACGACCCAATGGCAAGGGAAATGGAAGCCCATCTATATAAATGTGATGTGGCAGTCCATCATAGAGCGGAAGAGAAAGTTTTTGGCTTGCAGTAACTCTTCCCCCGATTTGGAAAATGTCTGTTTCTACTTACCCCAAGACGACGAAGACTATTTTGGCAAAATTCCTTTGACAGGACGCAGCCTTGAGATATGTCTAATTCTCACGAAAGATACTCCATTTTGCGTAACAGTATGTACTAAAGTTCTATGCATACATCATTCTGATATTTTAAGTTGCTTGAGGAATTTGCATTTAATTCTAAAATTATTTCAGAGCAAAGATCATGAGGAACCAAAAGATCGCAATGGATTTAGCAGAACATTTATATTCGTGATGATGCTGATTGGGATTTGTTTGGCATTACTGGAGCCTATATTGTATTTTTTATGTGTGTTCTTCTAAGAATTCACATACGATAATATGTGTTGAATTGAATGCGATGAGAATGATGGTTGGATGTCTTGTTTACCTGGAGCTATCAACTTGGGACAATAATTTTATACTTTTAAATGTCCATTTGGCAATGGAACTTACCATAAAAGATATCTGTCGTATGCTAGAAGAACAATTATGATTATGAGAAAGAAAATAATAAAAGTTGTAATATTTTTGCGGATTATCAAAATGCCCCGCGGAAAAAAAAAATTTTCAGCATAATTGTTTTTTAATTCTCTAGACCTTCAGGTTGAAGGGTACCAGTGGTACCGTACCACAATCTCAAAAAAACTATGGGCATTGAAATAAGTAGTCATAAAAATCATAAAATGGTTCCTTGTCAAATCCAATTCAAGCGCATTTATATGGAAACTTTGTTATTGGCAAGAAGAACTTGTGAAATTCTACGTTTTAGTTCAAAGGGTCCTCAGCGAACCAAAAGTCTTCATTTACAAACAAATAATTTCACGTTTCCATTAAAGTTCCAGTCGAATAAATGTTGTACGATGACCCACACCCATAAATCTACATCAGATTTCTCTAATCCTTCAAAGGAACATTTAGCGAGGTCCAACTCCAAAGCTAGTGATGTTGATCTAACCGTTTTGCATCATCCACAGGACTTGTCTAAATTGATTTCCGTGCGGAACAAGCTTGTCTTCAACCGTGATACTGAGAGAGGGTTACTTCATGCAAAACTGAAACTGAAGAATAAGTCGATCCGCTATGTTACATTCGTTGTTCGTCCATCAGATCAGCAGAAATTCAAAATTCGACCAAAGGTGGGCTACATACCTCCGAAGGAATCTATCGAGATTGTAGTGACGACTCAGGAAGGATGCACATTCCAAGGTAGTTGGCTCATTTTTTAAATTCATGATCGTTTGCAGTAAATCAGTTAATCATTTAATAAATAATTCATTAAATTTTAAATCATCCAGCGATCTCTCTAGAATATTTTGGCATTTTCGCCCTTCCAATTTATGATTTGCGTCTCTTGGAAAGAAAGAATTTAGACATTCTGTGGCGTGCTCAAGGAACGAAGATGTTTCCATTCGAAGCCGCTGAATTCCATAGAGTTGCGTACATCCTTCCCAGAAGTGAAAATTACTTGGATGAGCTCACGATTTTGGATCGTGTTCAGAACATGAGTCACATGTATCAAAGACAGTTGCCTGCAGACGGCATTGACATGGCCTATGATCCGAAGCCAGTGGATGAGAGTACATTTTTTCTTAATTGGCCGCCTCCGGCTACAAACCGGGAAGACGATCATACGATGGAAGTTCTTCGCAAAGGTTTGAAATCAGTTGAATGATTTCCAAGCAAATTATAAGCAATTTTTATTCATGCATGCTTTTTTTTTAGATTGGGAACAACTCACCATTAGGATTAACAATCAGACACGGAACATGTTGGAATCGATAAAAACTGTTGTGGGAATGGGGCTATGCATTGGGACGACCATGATCGCCATGTATTCAATGTACTCGTTGAAACCGTTTCTTGGAATCGGCACAAAAACCTATGAAGAATATGAACAGAAAGAAGTTCCTTTTGGGTACTGGGAGCTCACGAAAAAATATTTTCTGGGTTGATATTTGATATGCATATAAAACAAACTGTCCCTAAATAAAAAGTGTCATAATGAACAAAAAAATTAATGTTCTCTTTCGGCTACTTTTATTTGCGCCTGTATATGCATGTGTCATGAGCGGAACGTGTTCGTTACTCAAGAGTTCCATAGCCAGATCCCCAAGGAAAATAATATTGGTTGACTAATTGAAGTTATATAAATAAAAATATTTTCATGGCTTAAATATTTAACATAAAATTAGTATGAGTTTAAGGCGTAAATCTCTGTTAGGAAGCATTACTTTGACATTTTCACAAAAATATGCTAAAGTGGTCGATAGATAGAAACAATCCCCAAACTCGCAACAAATTTTCAGTGAAAATACAAATTGTATAACATTAATCCAGAAGCACGTTAAAAACATCCTTCCGATTACGTGGAAGAAAGATCTTCAGATTCCTTCTTAACCATTCTAATTCACTCACGGCCTTATTTATACATATTTATAATCATGGCATCACCGGTAATTCATTCGGCATTTTTATGTGACCTACCTATTGTTCACATACTTAAAATTCTGAATTGTTTTTAGTTTAAAACGGCAGAGACCATGGACTTGGCTCGGCTTTTACAAGAGGAAGATGCTGCATGCAAGTCAAAATATCGAAACCCCCGTTTTTTTACAATTTAAAGTTCCCTAACTCTAATTAGGAAGGATTTTTTTTTCAGATGAGAAAAGAGAACCAGACAGGGAGCGGGATCGTGAGCCCTTAAAGAGAGAACTTGACCCATCCACGTTCACTAATCTGGTCGTCACAAAAGACTCCTCCACTGAACTGATACCACCTGTGGAGCCCGTTGAAAAACCAGGTTTCGTGGCGAGGGACCTCAATGCAGGAAGGGGATTAGTTGACGATGATGGGAAGCCAGTCGTGGGAAAGGTTTTCTCCAGGGTCATGCAGATTTCCGGAAGTGACAGTAAGCCAAAACAATTGAAAGCCAGACGTTCACGAAAGGAAGACTGCTCAGCGTCAAGGAAAGAAAGTCGGGAAAGATCCTCTGCGCGTCCGCAGTCCTCTGGTACGGCTAATGGAGGTCCTGTGCCAGCAAACTTTAGTGGTATTTGTCCATCGTGCAATCGCCAGTTTTCTTTTGAAAGTTTGAAAAATCATGTAGCTTTATGCAGGGGTACTTCCAAAGAAAGCTGAGTTTGGACTATACCATGACGTTTTAACATGATGAAGAAAATATGTGACGTGACGATAAAAATACTTTGAGAAGTCTAGCAGCTTTTAATTCTTTCGTGCTTCCTTAAAAAATGTAAATTTCATTAATATTATCCTACTTAAATAAAATGAAAATTCGAAAGTAATAAGTTAGCGAGTGTGCCTGGATTTCTTAATCAAATGTACATAAAAATAAATTGTTCATTTGCTTAATCGATTTCAAAATAAGCAATTGGAATCTTTTTCTAAAGATTTTGTACAGGTTTTTGACATTTTTTGCTTTTTAAGACGGTTGCGATTTATGTATGATTTGAGGTTTCACTGGTATAAGTAGAGCTTAGAACATCACGACCACGAGGATATGAATTTATAGAGCATTTTATTGAGTTTGTCCGGCTGTTCCTGCATGATTTGATGGCCTGCGTTTTCAATAAGCTCCAAGAAGGATTTAGGAATTGAACGCTCCATCTATGACATTGAGAACGTGATTCAATATTCAATAAAAAATGTTCGAATCTAAAATACATTCCTCCAAAGTTTGTTCCAGTTACCTCACATTCCTCTACAAGTGTAACAACTTTATCCCTCATTCCGTAGACAAGTAATGAGGGAACGGTGATCCGACGATAAAAGGCAGAATCTCCATCAGACCAAACTTGGCCCAACAGAACATTCTGATGAATGGCGGGAGGTAAAACGTGTTTTAGTTCGGGATTGTCAAACCTACCACGGACTCGGTTGCTGGCACAAATTGAACATAATTTACGATTAGTAATTTAAGTTCCGAAATTGTGTACAATAAAGATGTTATTGAAACATAGCGCACCTATGAAATAATTTGCACTTCCAAGAAAGCCACGATTCTTGACAACATGTTCTCCTCACCAACGGGGTGGGTCCTGAAATGTTTATTATTCACCATTTTAAAATATTAATTTAGTAGCTAATGGGTTTTATGCTTACAATTATGCTAAGACACTTCTAACCTCCTCCAGCAATGGAAATAAAAAGGGCGACATTCTTTAGTCTCACTCGGGTCAACATTGCTGCCAACGAAGCTCTGCAAGAAATAAATTATAAATTAAAATTAATACCCACGCATCGTTTGACCTAAACAGCTACTGAATTCCAAGGTTCACTAATCGTAAGTACTACTTACCCATAGCCATGCCCTATGAGTACAACCTTATTATCCTCCTTGGTAAAGTGATCAAAAATCAGAATCAGATCTTGAACGAGACTCTCAAACATGTAATATTTTGGATTTAAAGGTGTCGAAGAGAGTCCATGACCCAATAAGTCTGGTACGACAATTTCATAACCAAGTTCCCTGAAAAGGTACAAAATGGTTCAAGAATGACAAACTGTGCACGATTAATACAATATCGAGCGCCTCAATCGAGTCACAATTTATTCGGTTTTCTTTGGCGTCTGTATAGAAATAAGTTAAAGTCTGGTGTGAAATGAAATAAGCGATTCGGGAACCCTTACCTGAAAAACTCCATTTGATTGTGCCATACATCACTGGAATTAGATATCGAGTGAATAAAGAATAGTATCGGTTTCTTCGGATTAACATTAATTGTATAACCATCAGGGGGCGGTCCTAAAGGTGAGGTTCGCTTCTCCTTTTTATCTTCTTCTACCGAGGTTATTAAGTCTTCCTCTCCGCTGCTGGATTGAGATGCAGACCTGCTACTTTTTACACTGGCCGTGCTACTGGTTGCGTTATGGGAGTTCGAATTTGTCGGACTCTCATTTTCTTCAGTCTTAAAATGTTCAGGTTTATCATTTCTTCTTTCTTCATCATCATCTTCTTGGAAGGCAAAATTATCGTAAACTTGGACCTCAATTGTTTTTGGTGAATTTTGATCCTCGGTTCCAGAACTATTTCCGTTATTACTTCCGTTTTTCGACCACTGCTGTTTTGTTGTATTAACCAATGAGATACTATTAAACTCATCTTCATCACTTGGGTTTATTGTTGGCTGCTGAGTTATTTCGTTGTCAGCACTGCCATTACCCTGATTATTATAGGCCCACTGATAACGACGGTTTTTTCTAGGGGCAAAATGAGACCAATATTGATTTTAACGATTCCACATTCCATTAAAACTGGTTGAAACAATGTAGATAATTTACTTTTCCTGTCTCACCTTTTGTTGCTCTCCTCAGCATTATTATTGTTCTCATTAGTTATCTTCAACGGATTCTTATCTGGATTTTTTGCAAAAATACTCCGGAATCTAGGCTTCCTCGCCCATTTTGAAAACCAATACTCATCTTCCTCCTCATCTGCTTCGGTATGATCCCCATTCTCTCTGTCCCCACCTTTCTTTCCACTTCCAACTTCCCCATTTTCCAACGAGCCCTTTTTGGAAGCTGAATCCTCAGATTTGGATTCATCTGTGTCATCAGAACTGGGAATATGGATAACGCGAAGGAGGCGATCTTTTCCCACTTCGATGAATAATGCTTTCACCTGATACGAATGTTTCATCGGTCCATTTCCATCTGTAACTGATTCATTTCCTCCGTCACCGTCCCCCATCTCAAAATTCGGATTTGTTCTTCCTCCATCCCGTCCATCAGTTACGGAAACGACACGTGCTTGAGTTTTCTCGGGAGTTTCTCCGGGTTGGATAACATCACGGGAGTCGGATGGGGTAACGCGAGCGGAGCTTTTGTTTCCACATAAGCAGGAAAAGCACGAGCTTACACATTTCATCGTAGCTGCAAAAACTTCGGACTTGGAGCAACAGGTGAACTCTTTTTCCCAGCACAAGTCTAACCACTAAAGTGGAAGAATGTGCTCTCTCTCTCTCAACAACTCCAGCAGCAACAACGGTCCAGCGTCATAATGAGAGTCTCAGTTTTACAGAAACAGGCGAGAGAAATCTTCTTATCTCTGGCTAGTTCTACTTTTTGTTCCTCAGTCACACGCGAAAAACAAGGAAGAACTTTTAGGAAGCTTCTGAGTTCATCATGATCTTGATCACAATGGCACTTTATCGTGATTCGTGAAGCTCATTAATTTCAAACTTGACGCACTTGTAAATGATCTTCCTTCTCAAAATTCATCACTCGTCCACCTACAGATGTAACGACAGTCACAATTTACGATCGCGATTTAAAATTATTATTGACAACTTCGTTGGGATTCTCGAATTTTCAAAATATCAAATGCGCAGCATGTAACAGTTTTACTTCGACTACAAAACATCAAAAAGAAAGTCCTGTTATTTTACGCAATAATAACAATATAGCACATATCACGTTAATCACATCACGCTGCTTTGGGACATGGTTGTAGGTAGAAAGATGCACATCCTAAACACACTCGCACTCATATTTTTTTTTTTCAAAACCACAACCCATCTATGGTTGATGCAGTTAAGTATGAATATAATTGATTTCAATTCAGATATAAAAAAATAAATTCTCTGGCAGAAAATAAAAAATAAATCACGAAAAAGCTCTGCGATTCTAGTCTGTGTCTGCGCCAGTCTCGTGGGAGTATGAGTATAGCTGCGTTACATAAGTTAAAACTTTTTACTTAAGACTTCAAGTAACTCTGCTTCAACTTCATCAATTAATTCTGCTCAGGAGATAGATAAACGACATGACATGATATTTTTTTTTTGCAAATGCGCTAATGACACGACTGCCACACACTAAAATCAAGAAGCATGTCCAGCTCCAGAATACCTAAGAATGTTTATCCAGTGATATGTGATATGTAGTGTGCAGATATGCAAAGAAATAAATTAGAATGGTAAATTAAGTATAATCACAAACAAAATAGTAATGAGATGAAATGGCGTGTATTGCGAGCTCCAAAACTTTGTTGAGATCACGCATGTGAATATATACAACTTTTTTTTGTAATAGAAACACTTCTGCCTGAATGAATGACAAGAAAGTAAATGTTCACAGTGTCTTCATAATTAATACTCTCTTCACTTCACACTTTGACTGAAACTTAATTGTTCTCTTCAACGTCCGTGAAGAAGTGATGATGACATTCGGCTTCTGTTTCGGTTCATGTAAAAAAAATTCTATTGGCCTTGTTTTGTCACGTTTCCTCTTGTAAAGAAAATGTTGAGCAATAAAGGCTAAACTGTTTCTGGGATAATTGGCTTGCCCTGACTTGAAATATTTTTTTCTTCTCCCGATGAATTATTAATGAATTTCATTGAGTTCAGTCGGTTTTCAGTTACTTAAAAAATTAAATCTTATCTTGTGCACATATAATGCAATATGAGGCAGGTGTATCATATAAGTAAACTCTTTTCTTGAATGTGGTTCATAATTTTTTTGGCGTATGCCTATACTTAACTCTAAAAATTGAATTAAAAATAATCTAATGGGACTATCTATCTATACCTTTGCCTCGGTATTAGACTGGTGCACATGAATAAAACAGAATAACTACATTAGACATGCATGCATCCTCATCATTACATATCATCATCATCATCCTCACATACTTTTTTAATCTGATCAGTTTGAGCCAACAAAAACATCTACTAGTTTTTTTACATGGTCATACTACAAACAATAAGTCAACAATACATCGTAATGTAAATCAACAATTTAAAACCTGTTTCTCGTCTCGTATGGGAATTTACCATTCACCCACACTCTCTCTAGCTCAAGCTGAGTGAATGAGAAGAAAAAAACCACAAAAAAATTCAGCCATAAGTTCAGCAATGTTTTAATGCTGTCTTATTGTGTGAGGAAAATCTTTAACGTTCGCATCGAATTAGGGCCGCAGCCGGCCGATGATGTAGAGCCTTCCCTGCTTGTGCTCTTCTTTTGGGACTTCTTACACAAATCCTTGAATGACGGACGCACCACTAAAAACCTCTTCTTCTTCATTCTCAAAGTTCAATCAAAAATTAGCATGCGCGTCCCATTAACATTTACTGACCAGACCAGACCTCTCGCCACTTATACGTTTCATCTGTATTACACTACTTGTAATTCAAATTAGAAATAAAAAATGAAACAATGCTTGTCGGGAAATTCAGGATAATAAACTTTTTTAGTCTTCATTAACCCGTATAGTAATAGCGTCAGCATTCATATGTAAAACAATGTTCTGATGAAAGATATTTACGTCTCAATACATGATATCAGAATTGAATCTTGAAAATTATTCTAAAACAGTGATAAAACTCCTATTCATTCATTTTTTGGACTGTAAAGAGCTTTAAGCACCATAACCCAACTTAAGAACCACCGTCATTGTCCCATTTCCATTGACTTGTTTTATATTCGTGCCTTAACATTGTCATCATTTCAGACGAAAATAATCTTCAAGTCATAATAATTAAAACCAGTCATATGAGTAGGAAATTCATCAATGTGTCTCTGTTCGAGCATTTCATGTCTAATATTCGTCCTCAGGAACTTTAAGAAACAATTATTCATCTTATGTTTCATGCGATTCATGGCTGGAATGGAGTGATAAGCGATACGATACATACATGAATTCATCTCATATGAGTAACTGACCTGATGAGCAAGATTTTGCAAAAAAAAAAATGCAGGTTAAGCGATCAAACTAAATTCTGGAATGTAAGTAAATGAAATGTTCATACCAAACGCGACCACTATAGTTTCATCGTATAAGACATTTTGTTTTTTTTTTAATTAAAACCAGTCATATGAGTAGGAAATTCATCAATGTGTCTCTGTTCGAGCATTTCATGTCTAATATTCGTCCTCAGGAACTTTAAGAAACAATTATTCATCTCATGTTTCATGCGATTCATGCCTGGAATGGAGTGATAAGCGATACGATACATACATGATTTCATCTCATATGAGTAACTGACCTGATGAGCAAGATTTTGCAAAAAAAATGCTGGTTAAGCGATCAAACTAAATTCTGGAATGTATGAAAGTAAATGAAATGTTCATACCAAACGCGACCACTATAGTTTCATCGTATAAGACATTTTGTTTTTTTTTTATTTCATCAATTCAACTTTGACAGTATGTTCATGATATCATCGTAAAGAAAAATTATAAAGTGTTTCGTACCTTTTATTAGAGGTACATAAATGTTGTACCTAAGTCTACATAAAATATGGCAAACGAAAAGGATAAAAACTACAAGTCCAACGAAATAACATCCCAATATACAAGGATGCGACAGAGTTTTCCATCCACTTTATACAAATTCAACAAAGTATAAGCAATAATTATTGATAAACGCGCCAAACAGTTTATATAAAGCTCGTATGGTTCGGTTCAATGTACCTTACGCGAAAAAAATTAAAAGCTTTAACAAACTGAAGGCTTACGCTCAACAAAATTTGCGTAAAATAAAAGTACAATAAACAATTAATTAAAATTAAACATCAATTAATGTTATTGTATAAAATAAAACATCATCCCCTCCACCAAAAAAAACGCTATTGTATAATATGGCAATTGACTAAAAATCTGACTTAAATAAAGTATTGAACTCTTAAAAATATAAATTACATTTTTATTTGAAACTTGCGTTCATTCAACATTCGCGAATTTCGAATCAGTTCTTTTTGGAAAATGGTAATTTTAAAATTTCGGGAGCACCTAAGACCATTTTACACGCACGCACCTGAGCAAAAAAATGTGTCCCTTAATCGAGAAAAAAATTAGTTTCTGATTAGAATCACATAATACTCGTAGAAATGATCGTAATATAACTTGCATAATAACTTTCAATACAATTTCTTGATATCGTAATTATTAAAATTGTTAGTCTTAATATAGTAATAAATCACGATACAAATTTGTTAAGGCACGTGAGCTATATAGTAAAAACCACTTACTATGAAGAGATGCCACTGCATCAAACATCAACTCATTCCAATCGATTTATACAGTCATCACAACTTGTAAAATACTTCGTACAAATACAAACAAATATAACGATAAATTTTCCGATATCCCTTTTCAAATGGACGTAACGAGTAATCTCCAAAAATACTTTCTCGGAAGTAATCGCGTTTTACGATTGCCGATTACTAATCTCTCATTACATTATTGCTTCACTTGCATAGATTATATAATTTTCAAATAATTGTGATATGATTATGATTACGTGATTGGACAAAACTGGGAAGAAAGCACGTTAGTTACTTCGTATATTTAAGCATTTAGGATGTCGTGAGCAGTAAAAAGTTTACATTGTGACTTAAATAGACGTTAGCAGAATAGATTAGTCGTATTACAGTTGTAATATTACTAGTATACAAGTTATTTATAACAGTGACTCTGACCCGAAATATGTATGAGGCAAAATTAGTAATCCCGTCATCTTATTATGAACAAGCTCGTGATAAAGAAAAAAAAGTGGCGATCAAAAATTTATATCTAAGCATTGAGCTCATCTCCCCTTTTTGATATAAGACTGATGAACGTATCTGTCTTGAGGTCCGGAAGTATCGATGAGAACAAGACTGAAAATTGTGGAGGGCCCTTGCAACAAATCGTCCTTGGACTCGTCCACGATTATAGCGCAGAATGGCTTTCCGTCCACATCTTTCTGGAATCTCGTGCAAGCCTCGGGCTCCCAGAATGCACCTGCTGTACCCAAGACTGGAAAAAAAGAAAGAATGAAAAGAGTAATGACATTGGCAGAGGATTGG
>JAHZMX010002320.1:0-11646 GCA_027743895.1 Seira musarum | reverse complement strand
CTGGAAATCACTGCAACACCGACGATCGTGAGCAACGCAGTGAAGACAGGAAATATTCCTGATGCCTCCCCCAAACAGAAGTAAGCGGCGAGGGTGACGAACACAGGTTGGCAAGCTCCAATCACGGCGACATCTGCGACATCGAGTCTTTGTAATGCGTAGAAATGGAGAAAGAGAGCTGTCGTTCCGAAAATACATCTCACCTGGAGGAATTCAACGAACAAAAAATATATATATTTTTAAGCATGAAACTCGATAAAAAAATCCTATAAAAACCTAATGGAAATTATCTATGAAATCCGTTATTGAAACAGAAGTATTATTGGGTCGGATAAAGTAATCTGGCGAATCCGTTAATAAAAATTTCTGCCCACTTGGTTCAGTCGACTAGAAATTTGTAACAAGTCAAAATAAAAGAGTCTGGTTCTGGATGACTTGTATGGAATCCGTTATGATTGATTACGAAGGTTCATTAAATCTGTGATAACCGCTGCCATTACATTACAATCAAAATGCACTGATTAAGCTTAACCATCGGAGACTTTATGAACCTGTGTCCATCAAGAAACTCGGCTGCTTTGGCGAAACAGAGTTACGGAAGGAGAATCAAGTGAACATTCCTTCACTTCATTTCATTCCGGATTTTTTTTTTGATTCGCCAATTCTTTCTTTCGAATTCGAGACTAGACTACCAAACCGATTTTAATCACATAAATAACTACTTAAATAGTTCGTCGTTCAAATTATAACGGATTTTTGAAGACTGCTTCTTGGAATGCTTTCCTTCGTAACGGATTTCCAGGAGATTGACTTTTGTAAATTATTACATTTATACGGATTTCACAAATTTTGACGCAATAACAATTTATTTTCAAGCGGAATAAAAAAAAAATAATAATTTCCTTTCGAACGGATTTTCAGTTCATGTGATTGGAACTCGTTTTGCAACGGATTCCAACAGTTTGATAATTTTTTAGAAGACATTTATTTCATTGAATGTTAACGGATTTTCAGGAATTCGCATTTGTTTCTTTTGATTTACTACATAACGGATTCTAATGTATCGTTCTATCCTGCATTTATAACGGATTTCAACAAACTAATTCGATTGTTTCTTTAATTTATAAAAACAGATCAATTATTACTTAAGCGTTAACGGATTCAATAAAATGAATTCATTCAAGCTATTAATTTTTTTATAACGGATTGACAGTCACTTTCTTAACTTACCACCATTCCAACCGCTTTTTTCGCTTGCACCTTCTCCGTAGGTGGCCAAACAGTATCAAAAATCTTCTTTTTCCTCCACAATCTCAACCACAAAACCCAAACCAAACTTGGGAGCAATATCCCCTGAAATCTGAATATCGCTAATGTGAATGGATGATATCCACTTAAATATTTCACAATCACTCCTCCAATCGTGTATCACAAATCCAGCCGCCAATGTCAGTAGGATCCCAGCATAATTCCTGCAACAACTTTTTCTTTCCTGTGACTTTATCTCACTTTGCCCCTCCCCACTTTCCTCCAAATCCTTCATTCCTCCAATGATATCCTTGACCTTCATGTTGTTCGAGGGGACAATGTCAATCGCCTCCGCAACCTTCTCCGGATCGAGGGGAATGCCCTCTGAGATGACGAGCATTCCAAGGTTACGACTACACCTTCTCAACTCATCTTCTTCTTCGTCCTCTTCAAATCCAAGTGCAGTTATTGGAGGAAGTGGAGTAGTTTCGTCCTCCAGTTCTTCTGTAGTTGGGAGGAAAACGGAGGTCTCTGATGGTATCTCCATTTCGGGGGGATCGCAAATGTCACGATCGCGGATTTCTTGAAGAACCATTTTTTCAAGATCAACTGTGCTTCTTCTTCTTCTTCAGACGAATGAATGAAATTAATGTGATGGAATTTTTAAGCTTGGTCGTGCTTCTCGACCTCTGTCTGGTCCAATGCAGCTGGAGATAGAAAACCTGTCGTAGTCGAGTCGTTTGTCTGACGAAAAAGAAAATCTGATGAAATCGCAATCGCAAAGACTGACTGCCTCTGACTGTGGCAGTAGGAGAATGGCCATAAAAAATCGAATGGCAATGCAATGCCATTGCCATTAGCTGAATTCGCGTGTAATGGAAAATGAAGTGATATGGGTTTAGGTACATTATTCGGTCACATTCGACTCGTGCCTCTTTTTCTACAGAATCAGAGGAAATTGGAAAACAACTAAAACGGAAAGTAGGAGGGAGCTGGATATAATGGCAGTGGATAAGATGTCCTTTACGTGTACGCACTATTGAACAAAATTGATTCTGTTGTGCCGTGTGTGTTGATATTCATCATTTGACTGATTTATAACCGATTCTGTATTCAAATCAACTTTGATGGATCACATGAAGCTAGCCTTTTATGCACATGAGCTGATTTCAGTTTTTCGAAATACTTTGGTAATATTGTGATAACGGATTTCGAATTTCATTTTTTAGTCTGGTTTGCGATTTTTGATTTACTTGTTATTATAACCAAATATTCAGTCGCGATTTATAAATTACCTCAGGCCTTTCAGTTCGTGATACAAGCCATTATTCTATTCGTAACACTCGTACGACCGTTACACCGCGACTTGAGGATTTTTTTACCAAGTTTTGAGCAAAAACGGATTACAAAAAATAAAATTGTTCATGTTCATTCTCTATATGTCCGTTATTAACAATTACTGTCTTTTTAAACTCGTACGACCGTTATATCGAGGGTTTATAGCACCATATTTTGCATCATAACGGATTTCAAATCTAAAAATTCCCTCATCTCAATCTGTCCGTAATAAGCCATTCTTATCTTTAAAACACTCGCCCGACCGTTACATCGAGATTCGAGGAAAATGAAAAGCGACAAGCTTTGTGCTTTGCTTCTTGGAGTTGGATGGAACGTGCCAACTCCACGAAAAACAATTTTCTTTGACTCACTCAGTCAGTTTCTTTTCGTTTGATGAGTAATTCGAAAAAAGAAAACAAGTGAATGGGCAAAAATCTGGTGTTTTCGAAAAACCAAAAAGCAAAACCAAGACCAAGCCACGTTAACATAATTTCACTGATTGTGAATGGGAATATGCACGAATTACGATTTTCTGATTTCACTGTGCATTGGTTTGGTTGTTGACTTGGCCTAAACCCAGAAAGTGGAAAGTGCTGACTTACTTAACTTGACTTTGACATTGGGAAAAAGGAAAAGGGGAAATGAAAAACATGTGCATTTGGACATTGGATAAGTGACACGTTCGTAGTTCGTACATTAATGGATTTTATTTAGAGAAAATAATCGTTTACAAAAAGACAAAGACGATACAACACGAACACGACAGAGGTCGCAGGTGGGTTTAGTGGGAAGTGGGCAAAATGAAAATTACATTATTTCGATTTGCAATTTGCAAGGGTTACTTACGTTTAATCTGGATGCGTAGCTTGCAGTAGTCCAGGGTTGTAACAAGCAAGTGAGAAATAAGGAAATACCCGGGTTTTAACCAGATATTATTTTGCTTAATTAAACTGGTGGATGGGTAATAAATTGACATCTCTAAGTTCCATCGGGTTTTCGTGACAATAAAGATTATGTCCACATTTTACCAGTGGCGGGAAATAACCAATTAAAACCCATTAAAATCCATTCTTTATATCACCCATTAAAACCCTGCATTCCTTTTCTATTAATTACCCAGTAATTTCCAGGTCTACACAACTTTATGTAAATATTTACTTTTAAACTTCAAACGCAAAAGGTTTTTACCAAAAGGTGAACATTGAAATTCCCCTCTGGCGTTTTATCCCTGGAAATGACGGATATGGGGGTGATGAAATTCTTGACACTTTTCAATGTACGAGGATTAATCAACCGGAGTAATTCATACGCGTTTAAAACCCACGAGTCAAGAGAGTTTTGCCCACTCGTAAAACCCGGTGCTCTTGCTGTCCCTGATCGAGCAAAAGTAATATTAGTATGCTTCGTTACATAAACAAAATGCATTTTTGCGGTGCATGCAAATTGTTATCTGATGCGAAGTGAGTTGTAAACTGTGAATGGAAATGGAAAAGTATATAAAAATCGACAAAAATATTTCTACTTTGCCAGAACAATAGATTTATTTCATTCTCGGGACTCGTGATTTCACCGGAATGTGCTTAGTGCTATTAAAGCTAAAAACCAGTCGTAACTCGTAACTTGAATTTGCATTGAACTTTTAAAAGCATATGATTTGGAAGGATGGATGAACGACTAAAAAAAAATTCTAATTTACTGCTTCAATGCTTTTGATGCACACACGCGAGCAAGTAATTATAAAACAGTTCCACTTCCAAATTAAGTTAGCGATTTATCCTCAGCAATAACGGATTTTGGATTTGATGTTCGTCGACAAGAAATAAATTTGTTAATGAAGTACGAATCCGTGGAATGAATGAATTGCAAATGTTTGGAACTTGAACTACCTTTCAAGCTCAACAATAACGGACAAATTATAAAGACAAGACAAAGACAGTTAAAAATTGTGACTGTGAAAGAAGCCAACTCGCACGTTTCACATTGACCTTGAAATGCTTAGAATAACGGATTTTTTTACATTGGCCTGAAGAGGAAGATGAATTATTAGGCTGAAGTAAAAAATTCCTATCAAATCCGTTATCAAATGAGTCAGATAAGTACGGTATTTCAGTTTAATGAGGTTTTGAATTATAACTTTAAAAACCAAATTATCCAACCAAAATACTCGGGATCCAAAATAAAATTATGTAACGGTGGATGACTCAATATCATTCTTCTTGTTTATTTGTTCGTGGGCTTTGGACCATTGTTTTCAAAGGAAAAATTCATTTGGAAAATTACGATAATTTTTTATTGACCATTAAAATGAAAATGAATTAGGTACTATTTACTCATTCAATATTTTCTCGGCTCTCAGTCTGGTCTAGCTACGCATGATCGTGGTCACATTGATCAAGATAAAAAAAATGTTGATGCTGATGTAATGCAAAACTCAAAATATCTATCGTTTGTTTTTTATATTTTCTTGACACTGGAGAAGTCAAGCAAGCCCCAAATACATTTTGCTGGCTTTGAGTAAAATCAAATTGCATCACATCCAATCAAGTAATCAAATTAGGATAAGAAAAAGTCTTCGAAAATCTCGTGACTGGTATTTATTTTACGGGGCAAAATGAGAAATTGCCAAACTTCATTTTCACAAGTGAATTATTTTGATGGTGAATGAAAGTTGAAAACTGACTCTAGGAATGCGAATGCAACATGTAAAATGTGATGGAATTGATGGATTTGCATGAACCTTCAAGCTACACTTGACGAAAGAAAGAAAAAAAGTAAGGAAAGTCAGCGATTTCATGTGAGATTCCAGAACAGTTGCAGTTGTATTTGAGACTCCGATTTCAGCTTGGAACAAAAATGGCAAAGAGTTTCAATTGTTGGTGGCGTGACCCATCCATGGTCTTCTACAACAAATACTACGAGCCGGATGAGCAAGTGTCGCAGTACATGAGGGAAAACACTCAGTTCATTGGAATGCTCTTCGGCGCTTTCAGGAACCGATCGACCAAGCATTTCCTCACTTACCTGAACAAATTCTATCGCGTAAGCAAAAAATACCTCCACTCAACTGAAACCGTTACCGTTTTAGAAAGACCTGAATTGTATTCACTATCAAAAGCGTATTAATTTGTTGTAGTACGTGGTCCAAAGGGACGAGCCCTTCGACGTCATCTACATTCCTTTGGATGAGGACGAGCCAGAATGTGACTTTTTCGTAAATTCCTGCATGGAAGACTGGCTTGTCGTCCCATGGGCAAATCAAAACCTCCGGAGGAATGTCCGTAACTTGTACAACGTCCTCGCCCAGCCTTCCCTGGTGATTGTGAAGAACGACGATGAGGGAACGGTAGTGAGCTACGAGGGAAAAGCGGATCTATTGGAATGTGGATACTTCTCTTTGATCGAATGGCGTTCGATGTACAAGAAAGTCCTGCAGGATCAGAAGGAAGGGAAGGATAAGAAGCCGAAGAAGCCTCCTCCTCCGCCAGTTGAAAATTAAACGGAATTTTAGTTCAGACAAGATTAATTAAGTAGATGCCAATGGAACGTTGTGGAACTATAACCGTTAATTAATGATTGTCTTAATGAGTATAAAATATCGTGAACTTAAGTTAATTTAGGATTACGATACATATACGTAACATAACTTGATAAAATGAAGAATTAAAAGAACTTTAATTTTTTTGAAAGAAAAAATCTCAAATTCCATTAAACTCATTCATGCCATGTTGAGAGTTAAAAGCTAACATCTTGAATTAAAACGGTCTCAAGAAATCCTAGACATCTGCATTCCCCTCTATTTAGATGAGTTGGCGAGGCGATCGACACGGTCCTCTTAAGGGTCCGGGATAACATAGTACCGGAAGAGTGAAGATTCGCGATATCGATTTGGAGGAAAGTGAGAGTCTGAGAGGGGAGGGGGCAAGGTGAGATGAAGTCCCACAGACACAAAAAAAAGTTATTGCATGAACTATGCGGATACTAACATGAACCTGAGTATGAGCTCGGATAGGCAGAAATGAATGAAAGGATTGACGTGATTTTAATGCTACAGTTTAACTTTCCTTTTCATACTTACAAAAGCAGAAGGCAAAAATTATTACATCATTTATTCAATTCGTCATTTTATCAATATCGCTTGAAGTCGAAAGATATCTGAACTACTAAGTTTTCTTATTACGCAAAAGCAGAGTGCAAAAGTTATTGTCATTTATTTCAATTTATCATCTTCAATTAATTATTGATTAAATCATTGTCTCATTTGTTTTTATACCCAGTCGTCTCCCTCGTAATCGAACAAGTCTTTGATTGGATCAAAATCATCCTCAGAAGAAAATTGCTCCACCCCTTCTTGATCATCATTATCATCCACGTCCTTTAAATCTGAATCCTCCTCCATCGTATTCCAAAAGCGAGCCTCAACTGCCACCGTTATGGTCATTACACCATCTTGAACCTTCACTGAAAGTTCATAGGTCACTGGTTGATCAACATTTTCACCCTTCGAGATCTTGAGGAAGCCCTCCTTTCCATCTGCAGTTGAAAAGTTCCAATCAATTCCGGCATTTGGCACTAGCATTCGAGATATCTCATAATTCCCCAATCCATACTCGGTCACATTGAACTGGATAGCATCCTTGTCCTCGTCTGTTGAGGGGATCAAAGGGATGTTCTGGTATTTAACTAACAATTCTGAAGAATGTTCCAGAAAGGATACGCCATCGTTTTCGGGAGCCTTGGCCGGAGGAGGACTCGCTATAGGATCCTCAGGGTTCTCATTAACGTGGACGAATTCGGGCTTCTTATATTCTGAAGTTAGAGTGGATGGTTCGGGTTCGGGTTTCTCAGATCCAGATTTATTGTCGGTATCTTCCAGCTTCATGATTTTCTCTGGGGTCATGTTCAAATCTTCAGCTGGGAGGATAGACAATGGACGTTTCTTGTCCTTCCCTTCTCCTTCTGTCATATTTGATGACTTATTTTCTTGATCTGGGCTCAAAAATACGTAGGCGGTTTGAAGTATCGAAAAGACTATACAGTTAGAGCTGCTTTGACGGTTATGTATTTTCAATGACTTCAGTTCGCTTTCATTTCACTTCATAAATCGTTTAAAAGAGTTTCGAAGGAAAAATGATATGCTGTTGATGATACGAAATTGATGATACACGTTGCATGTCAACGATCTTTGGAAACGTTGTAATGATTTCTTGCAGTGCAGTGCAGTGTCACTGTGTAGGTATGCGTTATCTCAAGTGCATTTTATCCACTGGCATTATGTCGAATTCTTCTCTCTATTTTCCACTGATTTTGTAGAAATGATGAAACAAGTCGACTGTGACCGAATAATGTACCGAAACCCAACCAAACAGGACCGTTTTCAATATAACTTTTACATTCCGATTATGCTCATTCCACTACTGCACTACTTCACTCACTGTTCCAGTCGTAGTTAGTGTTGGCGATCCCGACTTCATCAGAATTTTATTTTTTCGTTCGACAAAAAGCGTCTACGACTCGACTACGACCGCCACAGGTCTTCTTTGCTACTATTTCCAGTTACATTAGACCAAACAGAGGTTAAAAAAGACACACGATAAAGAACCCTACAAAATAACGTATGGCAACTCGGCATGGACTCTTAAAACGCTGATATCTTACGAAGCACACATTTTCCATCAGCGCGAGTGGTATCATCAGATTCGCCATTAAATTCTGCACAAACTAGTTCCTACTTTGTTCATGGAAAATGTGTTCTTGTAGGACTTTGCTGAAGATTTCCATGGGGCAACAGTTTTCATTCGAAAAAATTAAGAGATACCTCCGATCTTCCGTTGCACACGTTTACTCTATTACATCTTGCACTCATTTTATGCAGAATTTAATGGAGAATTGAACCATGAAGACAGAATTGATGGAAACGCTTATGGAAAATGTGTTCTTGTAGGACTTTGCTGAAGATTTCCAAGGGGCAACAGTTTTCATTAGAAAAAATTAAGAGATACCTCCGATCTTCCGTTGCACACGTTTACTCTAGTACATTTTGCACTCATTTTATGCAGAATTTAATGGAGATTTGAACCATGAAGACAGAATAGATGGAAAATGCCTTTATAGTTGTAAAAACTTATTTTTACTTACGGCTGTCGGGGCTATCAAGCACATCATTAAAGGCAGTATTTCAAAGTCGCCATGCGACTTTTACTAATAAAAATACAGAACTTAATACTAGTAATAAAGCCCGCACATCTCGGATGCATCGTTATTTTACAGAACATGAACGTCAAAATGAATGAATGTTGTTGGAACAAAAACCCTCCGTTAGGACTTCATTTCTTAGAAACTAACTGTTAAAAATATTCCAAGTTCACCAGCACATTGCAATTGCATTAAATGGACTTTTTTGGCTCACAATTTCTTGGCAAATCCAAATTAATTTAAAACGGACTTTTATGACTGACAATTATTTAGCGAGCCAGAAATAGTTTTAAAATGTACTTTTCTGGCTCACAGCTATTTAGTGAGTTGAAAACAATTGGAAATGGATTTTTTCTGGCTCACAATTACTTGGTAACGTAAAAATAATCTAAAATGGACTTTTCTGGCATACAGTTATTTAGTAAGCCAGTAATAATGTTAAAATGAACTTTTCTGGCTCACAATCTTTTGGTAACACCAAAATAATTTATGACTGACTTCTCCGGCTCAAAATTATTTAATTATCTAGACATACTAAAAACGGACATTTCAGGCTCACAATCAGTTAGTGAGCCAAAAACCATTTGAAATAAACTTTTCCGGCTCACAATTATTTAGTGAGCCAAAAAAATTGGAAATTAATTTTTGTGGCTTACAAATAGTTAGTGAGTCAAAAATAATTGATGGCTCACAATGATATAGTAAACAAAATATCATTTAAAATGGACTTTTCTGGCTTACGTTTATTTAGTGAGCTAAAAAATATTTAGAAATGGACTTTCCAAGCTCACAATTATTTAGTCAGCCAAAACCAACTGGAAATGGACTTTTCTGGCTCACAATTATTTAGTGAGCCAAAACCAATTGGAAAAGGACTTTTTTGGCTCACAATTATTTAGTGAGCCAAAAGTAATCCTAAACGGACGTTTCCGGCTCACAATTACTTAGTGACCCACAACTAATTTAAAATGGACTTTTCTGGCTCAGAATTATTTAGTTAGCCAAAACCAATTGGAAAATGACTTTTCTGGCTCACAATTATTTAGTGAACCAAAACTAATTTTAAAAAGACGTTTCTGGCTCACAATTAGTTAGTGAGTCACAAGTAATTTAAAATGGACTTTTCTGGCTCACAATTATTTAGAGAGCCAACACCAATTGGAAAAGGACTTTTCTGGCTCACAATTATTTAGTGAGCCAAAACCAATTGGAAAAGGACTTTTCTGGCTCAAAATTAGTTAGTTAGCCACAAGTAATTTAAAATGGACTTTTTTAGCTCACAATTATTTAGTGAGCCAAAAGTAATCATAAACGGACGTTTCTGGCTCAAAATTAGTTAGTGAGCCACAAGTAATTTAAAATGGACTTTTTTAGCTCACAATTAAATGCCCTGAAATTCTGCCGGAAATTACTCTTTCATTTCAAATTATTTTTGATTCACTAAAACAGTTTGAGCCAAAGAGTCCCTTTTACGTCAGCTTTATTTCACTATATCATTGTATATTTCACTATTTCATTTCAAATAATATTTAGCGCACTATTTCATGCAAAGACAAATAAAAATGTTTATTATAAATACTTTTCTGCTTACTTAATTACTGAATTGGTAAGACATAAAAGTTCATTTAAACGATATCTGGCATACTAAATAATTGTGAGCCAGAAAAGTCCATTTAAAATTATTTTTGCGTTACCAAATAATTGTGAGCCAGAAAAGTCTACTTTAAATTATTTTTATTATTATTATTATTATTATTCAGTCTTTATTGCAAACATCGACATGTACTACAAGGTTTTAGTGTCATACATGGGTGTTCATATCCATAGAAACGGGGAAAAATGAAAAAATAAATAGTATATAGATATTGAGTACGATTACGTGTTCAACAAACAATCGCTCTTAACGTGTAATCGCGCTTTCCCTAGCACGTACAGGTATTGGAGAAATCAACTCCACCGTACATTATTCAGGGGAGCGCATTTAGACACACAGAACGAAAGCTCTTGCAAATATACAGCTCGTTTCGTTTTTTGGCTTACTAAATATTTGTGACCCAGAAAAGTTTATTTCAAATTGTTTTTGGCTTACTAAATAATTGTGAGCCAGAAAAATCCATTTTAAATTACTTATAGCTCACTAACTAATTGGGAGCCAGAAAAATCCATTTTAAATTACTTATAGCTCACTAACTAATTGGGAGCCAGAAACGTGCGTTTAGATTTATTTTTGGCTCAATAAGAAATTGTGAGCCAGAAAAGTCCATTTCCAATTGGTTTTGGCTCACTAAATGATTGTGAGTCTAAAGAGTCCATTTTTGGCTCAATATATCACTGTAAGCCAAAAATGATTTCAAATGATGATTTCAAAATGACCATTTCAAATGATTTTTAACCCGCTGTATTGTCGTGAGCCAATAAAGTCCCATTAAAGTATGCTTTGTCGCATTATATCATTGTGAGCCCAAAAGGTTCATTTCAAATGATTTCTAATTCATTATATTAGAGGAAAGCAATAGTAAAATGTCTATGTCGAATGATTTTTTACTCACTACATTAGTGAATTTGTAAGCTAAAAAAGTTTTATTTCGACTCAATTAGTCATGTTCATCGTGATTTGCTGATTGAAGTATGGGATTGTTAAATATTAGTGGTGATGATGTGATTACTAATATTTTAAATTGGCCGACGCATTAAAGTACGGTTTATATAAAGTGGATTGCATTGCGTGGTGCAAATATTACGGCGGCAAAATCGGCTATTTACGGCGAATTCCGAACGTACGGTGGTTGTGTGTGACCAACATTAAGGTATATGATTGTTTTAATAGGCCGAAAATGATTCCTTATTCTGAAAGGAAATGTTTGAAAT
>JAHZMX010002319.1:0-12420 GCA_027743895.1 Seira musarum | reverse complement strand
AAAAAAAAACAATTATTATTAACCATTTTACTATATATCCTTCTTAATGATGGGGGTTAATATTCCAAGATGAAAAAAAAACGATGAATCTGATCCTGATCCCAGTATAAAGTGTAGATGATAATTACGATAATTATGAAAATGTGAAAAATACACCCCTAAAAAATCTCAATGCTGAATGCATACGCATAGTAAAAGACATGTCATATCATCGAAATACATTTTTTTTAATACTGGTCTCGCGGCAGGAACACGTAAAACATTATATCATCATTACGACTGCTACTCCATCCTCAAAGCAGATAAATATGCACTGCTGCAGCTACCAACGTCGTCGCCATCATCATCGCTATCGTCGTCGTTAATCCTACCCCGCCAACCCAAGCCAAGCAAACAAAATGATTTAGGCATGGTTTACGCTTTTTTCTTCGTTTTAATAGCCCTAATAATCCTAAAGGGTACAATAAGGTAAAAGCCAATAAACAGAGAACCACAAAAGACGCACTTGTTCTCTTACTCCTCCTGCATAATCTAGGATTACGTGGGCCCTCCACAAAGCTACAACAAGAAAAGAGTTGGAGAGAGAAGACGAATAAACACATGCCAAAATTATTACGTGAGCCTTTGCAGATAGGGAAAGAAAAGCTGAACTGACTTGACTTTTGATTGTGAACCCCATCTTAAAAAATCCTAATCTGAGCAGGACCTTAGATGTAATCATAATAATTGCCAATCATCATCTTGATGCAAAGTTAAATGCACTCTTTGACCATTATCGTAATGATAATCATGCAGCATTTATATTTCTTTATTATGATTCATGAAGGGGTTGATCACTTACATAGTAGGAGAATGAACTACCTAATCAAAGAAAAAAAAGATAAGGCATGACACTACTGCTCTCGTTTTTTTTTCTTCTTTCACTTTCCTCTTCAGTATCAATAGGCGAGTGAACAAAGTTGTTTAGTTCAGGTGAGATGAGCAGAGCACATGCATATGATGCTGCCTTATTACTACTGACTCATTCTTCTTTTTCGACAGTGAAGCCACAGAACTCTATAAAAAACTACCATGTTCACTTTTTTCCCTTAGGTATCGCGGTTCAAAGCACACGCTACTACAAAAGCATGCTACAATTTTTAAAACTCTGCCTACTCGTAAAATAATTACCTCAGAGCATAATATCACATTTTTTGAGAAGCCCTTAAAGCTGAAAAGTATACCTTTAAGATGCTTCCCTTTTTTGAAGCTCAGCTCAACCTTAGACCACACTAATTTTTGGCTTGAAAAACCAAACCACTAACGTAACGAAAGTAAATCTGAGAGAAAAAAACGCGTAAACTTCATAACACTACTCCATTTACCTGCATGTATTAAATGTTGATAATGTTATGCCTACAATAATAATGAGCTGTAAATTCCACAGGGCTGAATGATGATGCTTACTTCTTTCATTTTTCCTCTCAATGTGTATTTTCAATGCGAAAAGAATGCAAGTGTGGATTGGATTTGTTGGCTGGCGTATTTTTGGCGGAGCATACAGCCATGACGTGGTTACTCTCATAATCTACATGTGTACCTTCATCATTATCATCATCATAATTATACGTAATATTGGTTGGCGTTTTTCTTCCCATTAACCATTTTTTTTACTATAATCTAAATACAAAGTGCTACTGCATTCTGTACAACTTTTTCCTTCATTTTCATAGGCAAAATTGTTTAAGGGCAGCGACTCAGCTCCTCTGACTCTGCCCATCATGTAATCTCTTTACTGTTTTCTTTTTCCACTTGTGAGTGAGTGACTAGTGTCACTCTTTGCTCAACCATAATGTAACCATCATTCATATCATAATCATGAGCTAAAGCGATACGTATAATACAACAATATAACGCGCCGCACTCATGATTGAGATGAACGAACGAACGAAAGTAAAATGATAACATTTAATTATAACAATGAGAGTAAGTAACCTTTCAAACATAGTTAGTATACATAGCATAACTATAACATAGCATAATACACAGGTAAAGGACATGATACGCGTGGTGATGGTGGTTGTTGTAAAAAAAACTTTTGACAGAGGGACACTCCCTTACAAACTATTTCACTAGAGCAAGTACGCCAGACGAAAATACGTGCAGTTTTTTTTGTTTACCTCACTCCTCCTCCTCTCAATTCAGAAAATGCATCGGAATTCACTGGCTCCACTTTGTTCATATAATTCTTATTCTTGAGAAAACCACTTTTATTTTCTATAGCGCTGCAGGACCACACCGTTCTCCACGCAGAACCCTTTTTTTAAAGAGTGCATTATACCTACTTGAGAGAAAAAAAATCACATGCCGCTTTGCTCTTGCTTGTGCGGAGCGATTTAGTCATCATTTTTACAAATGATATTGGCATTCCGTACTTTTTTACTATACAAGTTGTCTTATCAGCAGAAGGAGGTTATAATGAATTCCTCCTCCTGGTTTCAAATCTATTAAGTGTTCAGGAGGGACTTAAGAACATGTCAAGTTTTTAAAAAAGGGATAACATTAATAATACCGTACAAGTAAATTGTGTTTCTTCCTGCGAGGAAGGGTTCTTCCAATCTCATCAAAAAGTCCATTCCGTTCATCAGTCACGGTTGTTGTTGTTCTCCTATTGTGTAATACTGGCTTCAAGTGTTTTCCTTCCTCACGTGAGTGTTTTGAAAGAAAAAAGAAGGATCAAGTGCTCAGTCCAAGCCACGCGGATGTCAGTCACCGTTACACAATTGAACAGGTGGCATGGCACTTTTGCGCGTATTCAACTTCTCTTTCCATTTCAGTTTCATCAGTGATCAATATAAAATAACATTTTTTCTTAAAATGCGTTTGCGTGTGATTAAAACCTGAAAACAGTGATTGACCACAAGTAACTTCAAGGCAAAAACGATTTTTGTAAAAGTCCGGAGAAAGCTGAGAGTTTTATGGTGAGAAAAATAAACAAGCAAAGCCGTTGTGTACCACCATCAAAGTCAAAAGAACCAGCGTGAACAAGAAAAAGTGAAGCTATGGAACGGTGAACAAGTGTTGCGCATGCGTTTCCCCGAACAAAGAGTTTTCTCCTTTACAAACTGGTTCTCGCCTAAGATGGACGCGTGTGACTTGAGATAAACTTCTTCATAAGTTTCTAAAGTGCTGGTTTTAGAAAAACTCATTGCCAGACAAAATGACTAATATTATGAGAACTCGTTCTGTAGTGAAATGACAATAAACATCCAAATAAGTTAAAATTGAATTAAGATTGACAATCAGTTGAGTTCGAGAAAAGCATCTTAGTGAACCT
The DNA here is from genome assembly GCA_027743895.1 of Seira musarum. Taxonomy (NCBI): domain Eukaryota; kingdom Metazoa; phylum Arthropoda; class Collembola; order Entomobryomorpha; family Entomobryidae; genus Seira; species Seira musarum. The sequence goes on along the minus strand of JAHZMX010002319.1, from coordinate 9,104 downwards.
GTTGGACCCGCAAAGGTAAAGATTAGATATCACATGTCTTTGTCTTATAGTTAATCTTTTTTGTCACAAAATGCGTTTTAAAAAATCTTTCATTCTTTTTTTGAATTAACAAAAAAAATTGTATAGATTTCATAATATTTAACATTTCATTGGTTAGAATTGGCGTGAGTGAGGAAATAATAAGAATTCATGAATGCACTTGTAGTAGTGCTGAGGACGAGATTTTTTTTTGTTGAACATTGATGCTTACGAAAGGACCAATAGTAGAGGATGCCATTAGTGGCATGGCATAGCACGAGAGAAAGTCGTCTATGTAATATTTTTTTCAAGGCAACCACAACCACAGTTGACCACAAGCCAATCCGCTGAGATATGCGCATCCACATCATTGCTTCATCGTGATTATCACTCGTAATCATCATTATTTCTTTGAATCCTCGCTTTTCCTTGTCAATGTTTCAATTCTTGATAAAAAATTAATCAAAATGAATTTTTGGGGCAAAGTGAGACTACCTAAGGAAATGATTAGTGATCGTGGGAGAGCTATTGCTCTTTGTCAGAGGCTGAAATTAATTCATTAGCAAATGCTTCTTTCATCCTGATCATCATCATCATTATAATCTTAACTGAATCAATCAAGAAGAAGCTACTTTTGAATATGTAATGACTAATCATACATTCGGGAAGATGAAAAAATCAAGGAAAAAACTGGAGGGATTGACCCAAGAAAAACCAGATTATTTCAGTATATGTACATGATTGACTCTGGCATGCTAATAAGACAAGAATGAGATTAGCAATTTGCATTGATATATGGTAGCAATAATACCGATAAATAATGAATAATGGCAATCATAATTGGAAATGCTGACAGGAAAAATGAAATGGAGAGCTATTTTGTAGGAGCAGGTAGCTCTGCACAAGATAATTATTACGAATGAAGGGTATGAATTTTGTTGAGCATTGGCATTTACAAACCTCCATAATACTTTTTATTTCGATCGAGTGGGCATATTACATTCGTTTTTGAACGTATTGAAGTATTGGTAACAGTACTTGATTTGATGCCTATGCACAAAGGATGAGGAGGACAGGACAACATCGAGAAAAAAGTGTAAGGACGCTTCTAAAACTTGCAAAAGAAGAAGAAGATGATGATGTTGATATACCACACCCTGTTTGGTTCGATGTTCCTTTTGCAGTTGTTGCTCACTTTAGGTAATAATCTTTGTGCAAAAAGATGAGCTTGCAGTAAATAATTTTTTCTTCTCTTCGAGTTAATCTGATTGTACGACAAGAGCAAGCAGCTGAGAGCATTAAAATGCATGCATACTTATTATTTTTTCGCATATTTTTATATAACCCCCAGGTAATTTGCGTACGTTCATCATGATCATCATCATTTCTTTATTATTTTCATCATCGTTTCATTACACAGAGGCAATTGTTATACTTTTATCTCATTTTTGAAACGAGAAGGACGAAAATGTTGACGTCGACCGCAGAGAAGAGATTTTATAAAAAACGAAGTGTATGTCCTATAAGATGCACATTTTTCCTATAAGCTTTAGATATTTATCTTTGTCGATAGGGGATTGCATTACTCTTGCTTTTAAGAGATGAGGAGAGTGATGTGATGGTGATGCAGTTTTGCGAGTTGTCTTGATCTAGTTTTTCCATCCCACCACACCCTTTCAATTGAATGTTGCTTCTTCTTCGTCTTCTTATACCTGTTCACTCACTTTCGTCCATTTCACAAGAACGCAAGAACAGCATCCTCAAGCATCAGCATCGCCATCGCATCACCACCACCACCATCGTCTTCCTTTCGTCTTCTTCAACTTGCCGAGGACATCAACTCAATTTTTTTTCTCTTTTCTTCCCAGCCAACACACCACACATCATCATCATCATCGTTGTCGTTGTCATTCCTCGCGCAGTTAGTACTTTCCTTTGCGTAGAGAATTTTTGCGAGCTTGAAACTTGCAACCACGCCATACCGATATTGCAATCATCATCCACTTCACTCCACCAACTTCACCTTATTTGATCACATTTGATCTGTTATGCACTCAAAAAAAAACTGTATCATTATTACTGCAATAACGAAATAATCATATTTTTATATATTATCATGATCGATATTACCGAGTCCATCAAACTTTGCAAAGGAACTCGCCAGAATAAAAAAAACTTGGTTGCTTTTTTGTCTGTCAACATTTATGACGATTCATGTGAAATCCTCTTCTTTTTTACCTGCTGTACGTACCCCAGCCCAATCCAATCCTTCACGGTTTTCTGCTCTTTTTTTTATTGTTGTATTTCACTGTAATCAACAACAAGTTCGTCACCAAATACAATGATGTAGACATTCTCTTTATGATTATCATATTTGCATTATTATTATTATTACTATTATTGCATTACAAAAAGAAGTTCTCTTTCGATTTGGATTTTTTTATTGGATTGGATGGTGAGAGATGTTCTGCTTGTAGAAGGATGAATATTTGAGTGGGGCGCGTCCATCCACCTTTCCACTGTTTTGCAGACGTCGTCCGTCGTTTTCATTTTTTTTTCTTCTCAACTTTGCTTCTTGTTGCTTTACTTTTGCTACAAATACAGACGGATTCGTTTTCATTCATTCCTCTCTCGTTTACTATTATTATTGTATTACGTGTTACATTTTATTGATGTTGCGCTTGCCCATTCTCCAATTTTTTTTATGCATTTGACTGGTGAGGTGGTGGCGGTGGTGATTATGATGATGATATTGATATTGAGAGGCTGAATCTTTTGTCGTGAAAAAATGGAGATTACACATTGATCATTGGACGTGTCCCTTCGAAAAAAAATAATGTAATGTATTGTTCACTTCACTTATTCTTTCTATTTTGCCAAAAGCATGAATGTGTAATCTCGACCTCCATCCTTACACACCACAATTGTTGTCAGTGTCCTTACATATCCATCTAACTTCACGTTCTTAGATTTTATGCATCTATTTTTTTTCTCTAAAGCGAGAGATATAGATTTTCTAGAAAAAAAAGTGTGTAAGAGAATCAAATTGGGAGTGAGAATTACTTTAAATAGTTTTTTTTTCTTCTGCCTTCGATTTGATTCCAAAGTTGCTCCATTTAACTTGAAGTAGAGTTTTGGTTTTTGGGATGTGGCCGCTGCTGAGTCTACCATTGACTGCAGTTTACTTGTGTGCACTATCATTTTTTTTTGTTTGATAGTTCGATCCCGATCTTGTTTGCTCCTCCAATCAAGATGATAATTTAGCACAACACTAATTACCTCCTAAATGAGATTTATTGGAGGAAAAAAAACAGAGTAAGCGAGCAATAGCTACAGATCAAGGAATTAGAGTGAATACCACAAAAATGTCGACTGCCAATATGGAAATTAATGCCACCCTTCTTGCTTTACATTTAATTTGGAGTGACCTCCAAAAAATTTCTAATAAGAATAGAGATAGTGTGAAGAGTGTCGTATGATAAAAATGAGCAAAATAGCAAAACCAAAAGAATTTACTATCATAGATCGGCAGAAAGTTGATATCATTATGCCATTTTTTTCTTTAATCTTGTTAATGAAAATGAAGAAGAGAGGAATCCAGTTCCTGGACGTCCTTAACAAAAAAGGTGTGGACACCTTGGAGCGATCTCAACTCATCCAAGCTATAATCTTTCCTTATTATTGTAATGTAATTACAATAAGACGAGCTAAAAGGATGATGACGATGTGATCTGATGTGATGATGACGACGATGATGAGTCGATGGCAGTGTGTCGTCTTTTGCAGATGCGACACTTGTATTTAATAGACAGACTCCAATAAAATAGCGTCATTGGCTTTGTCGCCTGATTGATTCAATCATCATAAATTAAGAATACAAATCCCAAGACTTCTTTGACCTGCTTTACTACTTCTAGTACTCCGTAATTATCTGGAATATCCAAGTCTCGATGCATACCTTTTAGTCTCCTGCTCATTATTTTGCACTGGAATGAGGAGTCTACACCAAAAATTCATTTGATGTAGTGGCAGAATTATGCAAATTAACTAGTTCACAACTAATGCCACTCTCAAGAATGACACAAAAAAATTGCAAATTGCGACTGAAGACTTCACAGATGTCTCATATTAATGCACATATTCTAGACAAATCAATTGATTTTCAATTTGAATTAAGAAATTACAAGTTTGTGCCAAATGGTTTTTATCGATGAAGCAAAAGAGGAGCGTGTGGCGATTGGTTTCTTATTATTCAAGAGTTTATCATCGTGATAAAGTAATGCAATCTTCCCCATTGTGATTATAGCAAACAAGACGGGTAGATTGTAAAAATGAGATTTTGTGACCATTTTTGGCGGTTGATCCATTTAGAGGAGGTATACATACTCAATAATTGATCATCACACCATGAACTGCTCTTTTCTTTGACAAAAATAAATAAAAAAAAGGCTTTGACAAAAAAAAAGAAGAAGATTGCAATAGTGATAGGGGATGATCACGAGACACATGTATCTGTAGTACTTCTCCTTTGATGAAAAATATACTCTAGCGATGTTTGTCACCAAATATGCGAAGTTCTCAGAAAAAATAATTATTCTCTTTTGGAGGAGTTGAGCACCTTCTTAAGGAGATTCTTCCCATAGAAAACATGAGATCTCAATAATACAGCCATTTCTCCTCATCATCATCTGTCAGAGTCAATAATAATCAGATTTAATATGTTATTGCTTCTTTCCAAAGAGAAACAAGTGCAACACCTGCTCTAAAAAGGGAGGATCATAGTTATCATGAGATTTTGAAAAAAAAAAGAGTTCAGCCTTCTGAAGATGACGACATCATGATCATCATCATAATCATAAGAATATTATTATCCCTCTGCTCTCATGAACTGAAAAAGTGCGAAGAACTCTACGATTCCTTTACTCCTCCACATTTCATGTCATTGTCCAATCCAATACATGGCTAATACCTACCCTCCTGCTCTACATTTTATGCAACTTGTAGAATGTAACACCACTCGCAGTGAAAAAGTTTTGCTGGTCATCTTCTCTCGAAGTAAAAAGGATGATGATTTGCTTGAGATAAGATCAGAAAAATCAATGACTTTTTTCCTTTCTGAACATCTTAATTGCAACATTACAATACACTACAAGCAAGTTAATGAGCTCACTCTTGCTCCTACCACAGAAGTTTCATAATGATGATGAGAAGATAAACGAAGTAAATGCAAAAAGAGAAAAGATGAGAAAAACATGTGTCTCACCTCCCCCCAACTCAGACCAACAAAGACGTTTTTTGTAGCCGTAAATTGCTAATTAGTGCCTTGGTAAATGGTGAAAAAACGGGTGCACTTAAAAAGAACGATTTATTTATGTAAAGTAGGTTCTAGTCTGGTAGCAATGTTTTGAAAAGAATCCAGTCACATTAGATTAATCAACCTGTCATCTACTGCGCAGCTTTTAGTCCATCGTCTGACCGTCCGAAATTATTCCATGAGATATCAAATGAATGGGGTCCTGCGAGAAGAAAAAAAACTGATTAGAATTACGCAAGGACGCGCCTGCATTGAGAATGTTATATAACAAGTGTGTAAGAACCAGTACATGTTCACGCCTAAATTAGCTAATCCCACGGTTCATAATTTCTTTCTTTTTTTTGCTTTCCTGCAAACCTCTCCTGCATCAAATGACTTTGATGATGATAGTTGTGGAGTAGGTACATCACTTTCTATTTCTCCTCAACAAATTTATGTTCCACATGCACTTTTAATTTTTTATCTCGAAAATAAGCTGAAAAGGTTTCGCATTCGTAATTATTTCGTAGAAGAAAAAAAATTTAGCGGAACAGTGCAATGTGTGCGTGTGTGTTGCACAGAAGCGAGGAAAACTCGTTATGTCATCACATTGTCGTCCTACTCGTCGAGTCGTCATCGTCATTGTCACCACAAAGAACCGTCATGTTTTTTTCTTAAATTCACGCTATATGCTCAGTAACACAGTTTGCAGGCCCATAGCTAACGTCCATCACGCTTTTAATCAGCTTTGTACTCAAAAATAGGATTTTGGAATACACATTCTAGCATAGGCATAGGTACAATACATCTAATCTAAACAGTGTTTGCTCCACTGCCTGCGGTTTTGCGGCTCTCCTCCTCGCCGTTTTCAAGTAGTTACTGGTGAATGGGAGACTGGCGAAATGATGACATTTATAATTTGAAGTACTTATACTTGCCCAAAAGCCAAGCCTTCTTCCAATTAAGTCCCGTGCGCATGCCTTCTACTCCGCGACATCTCAAAAATATGTATTTTTTTCGACGAAAAAACCTTGTGGGATTTATGATTTGCTATGTCATCCACCTTATCTTTTACTTTTTAAAGGCCAAATCAAAATTGCGAATCGCGAGCAAATTTTTAAACCCGCTGCTGTTGCTCGTTGATAATTAAAGGCATCGATTTTTTTTGGAACGTTTTAAAAATCGACTGGTCGATATTATCGAATGAGGAAATCGAGTGTGACGAAAATGTCAAAAAAATAAAAAAAAATCAAGAATGAAGTGAAGGGGAAAGGGACCTCGATTTGATGTGATCCTTCAGTAAAAATCAGCTTTTTCTTGACAAAAACCGCATTTTTTATTGAACTCCCTTGATTGAAATTAGATACATCTCTCAGCCACAAATTAAGACAAAAGAGTACAATTCTAATCCGAATTGAGTCAATCATACAGTCACGCGCCTGAACTATTTAAAATAAAGATTATAAATAACTGAAAATTGTATACCGATACAGTAATCTATTTGGAAATAAGAGAGTCACGACTCGGGCACAAGCCAAAAAATGGTATCGAAAAAAAAACATCGCACAAAAGCTATTCTACAATAAAAAACGAAGTGTACGTAACAAGCAACAGAAACACGATATAATATAAGCATTTATCCATTTTCAAATCAAATTCGTCGCCTCTGGCCAAATATGTATTTTGTTTAGCCTCATGCTTTCTTTTGCTCTCTAGTCTCTGTACATCGATGACAGAGAACAAGAAGGGATGATGGAGCTAGCAGACTGCTTGGGAAATTTGCAGGGATGCTGCCTGAGGGACGCCACGATTTTTCTCTCATCATCATCAACATCAGTTCTATCATCTCATGATTTAATAATCTATTTTTTTCTCAAAGCTTCCACTTGATTTAATCCCTTGCTCGTTTTCATGTTGATAAAAGAAGTAGTCAAGAGCCCTGCCTTCTTCCCAACCCTTTTCAAAATCCCATTTTTATCACCCGACAAAGGCAAAAAAACGAATCTTTTTTGTCTCGCATAACCACAACCTAATTAGCTGTTTTTACACTTTCTTTCATCTGCGATCACATAATACCTATCTACAAAACAGCTCGTATATCCGCAAGCAAAAACATGAGTATGAGAATCCTGAAGGCACATACTACACAAAATAGAAACGGAGATATGCGTATGCTCAGCTTAGTTATGGTATTACAGAATCGTTGTTTTTTTTCTGGGCGATGGCGGTCGAATCTTATTGCGAAAAAAAGGAATGTAAATTACCAAAACGCGACAATCACACGATTGAAAAGAAAGACTTCTTCCACTTTAAAGAAATCATGTCAGCCCTGCAAAGGCTTCATCGGTCTTGCTTCATTTGCTTTCTTGCACGGATGAACCAATATCCAATAATAGTACCAATACCAATCTTCCAAACCAACCACACAGCCCAAAAACTTTGAAACCATCAACCAACCTTCCATTATTGTTCAGGCATGTTTTTTTTTGTTCCAAAACGGATCACTCTCAACTCAGGTTACGTTATGTAGTAAGCACTTTCATTCGACATCGGATGATAGCATCATGTCATGTCAATAAATGTTTTACATACCTGTTCAATGTTTAATAGCAGCATCCCTAATCTTCATTTTCGCAACTTTTAAAATTCATTGACAAAAAAATCAGTCCAAGTTTTTTTCTCCTCAGAAATCATTCCTTCTCATGCATTTGATAATAGAATGAAAGGGTTTCAACTCTCTTTTCGTTGTTGCAGAGTTGTTGTTGCTGCTGCTGCTGCTGCTGCTGCAGAGAGCACAAGCATTAGGTAATTTTATTCAATAATAGAGGATCCTTGTGAGATGTAAATTGAGCGTATCGATTCCTTGAGCTGGTCATTTTCTGCACTATTGTGTGTTCAAATGGAAGTACAGTTAATTGCATTTTGCAATAAGCTGAACAAAACGTTTTTAAAAGAAACTTCGGTTACAAACCCATTATATACTTTGGCATTTTTTTCTTGTTTCCTTTTGAACGCAATGCCAATGCATGCAATGAATGTTGATGATGACGATGATCTCTTGTTGATTACTTTGATTTTGATTATCAAGATGGATATATATGTGCAATGCAGGTTGAAATTTTGTTGAAGTGTTGTGGTAGGCATGCAAAATGAAGGAAAAAAATGTGGATTGGTTTGGGCATGCATACAGGTAGGCAGATTACTCATTCATCTGAAGAGATCTCAGATCTCATCATCATCTCTTTTTTTTACCTCGCACTTGTTATTATTATTGCTCTCTTTTATCCACAATTTTTTTTTTTGATTATTTAACGATGAAATCGAAAGCCGAGCAGAACGATACAAAGATATGCTGCAGACACATCCTTCCTTGTTATTTATTATTACGTTACGTAGCGTTATTATTATTACGTTATGCTGCCACTAAACTACTATTCCACATTAGTGCGTTCTACGTGTTCTTGTGGTATTATATCCTTTCTCTCTCTCACTCGCGATATCTTTGTCGAGCAACTACTTTTTTTTCTTGAAACCATTCATTTTTTTGCTCGTTTTTTCGTGGGCTGGGTTCGTTGGGCTGTGTTGCGAACAAGAATAATGGTTGCATTTATTGGGGATCTAATACAGGACTTGCTCAACAACAACATCATCAGATTTATCAGATCAAAGAATCCGTACGAAAGTGATGATCATCGTCGTCGCCAACCCTAACTCTGTCTCGTCCTTTGTCGTCGCATAGACATCATTGCATTATTCTGCAATGATGCGTGTGTTTGTGCATAATAACTTTTCC
>JAHZMX010002318.1:0-12527 GCA_027743895.1 Seira musarum | reverse complement strand
CTTCCAAGTCACAGTTGTATCTAATTTAGAGGATTCTTTTAATGCACCTATGTATGCACTATCGATGGATACGATAGCTTTATTGGATTGACATAGAAGGGTATGCTGATTTACATGTAGTCAGTGTTGAGGAATTAGACTTGCTTGTGGTTTGGAAAGGATTGAAATGAAGAAATGTAATTATCTCCTCCCCTCATACATTTCTTACGTGTGTAACCATTCCTGTGCCTTTGCAGTAAGGGAGGGGACGGGAGGAAATGAAAGTTGGAACAATGGAATGGGAATTTCGTGTCATGGATTATGTGGTCCATTTTTGTGGGGGAAACTTTATGAAATATTTAAATGAGTTTCCTTTTCCTAACATTTGCAATAAATATCGTTGCAAACTTTGGTTTTAACTCATTAGCAAATAATTCTGCAAATTACTTTTTTTTAATCTTTGAAGGCAGCTTAAATAGCTTCAGTCGATTTACTGAGTGATATTTTATGAGAAAATTATTTGACTCCTCTTTGTTACTAATTTGAATTAAAGCCTTTTAAAATTGAAATTAAACTGATTGAATTCTTACCTTTCAAAACTGATGTCTCGCTTTCTGCAAAGTTGACAGCTTCCCCTGTTTGAATTTCTTTCACGAAACCAATGAGAGAACCAAAATAAAGAAGCACGATTTTCACTGGAAAAAGATAAATTAAATATTTTGTTGGTCAAATGCTTAGAAAAGGATAGTTTATCTTATTGATCCAGTGCAGGAATGAACAATTTTAAAAGTATGGAAAAAGATTTGAAACAAGAATAAATCAAATCTAATAATGGAGAAATAAAATAATTTTTCTAAGAGAAAATTGAATGTATCTTGGACTATTCCATCATCCCTAAGCTGAATTGAATATTTTGCGATGTACAAGACATTGCCGAAAAAAGTTTAAATTCGAAATTGATTTGAATAAGCATTTGAGGAAAAAATGACTTCTCCCTTTTTCAAGGTCCTAAATAGCCAAGCCACCCCCTTTGGTATGGTTTGTAAGGTCACTTTCTCCTCCTGTGTCCTCCACTCCGCCCCAGATCAGATTAGCTTTTTATGATTTCTTTGTAATATTTTTTACCAAATTTGTTCAGATTCCTACTGCAAAAATAGGTGTACTTTGATTTAAAATACCAAACTTCAAAATAAAATTGAAGAAGTATTGAAATTGCAAAATATTTTCCCGTTGACTCTTGGGAAATTTTTTCTTAGAAAAAATCCAGTCTTGTAGTTCGTGTATGTGTGGTATATTCAATTCCTTCCCTTAAACTGAAGCTGAAACACCTGGAGAACTCACTCAAGAAGGAAAATATCAAAACGGGAGAAAAGATGGCATAACTGTTACGCTATCAAAAAGCGAAACCCAAAGGAAATTCCTATATGAGACTTATAAAAATCCGTACTCGTGCTTTACTCTTACAATGTTAAAACACGTAGTNGGAGAACTCACTCAAGAAGGAAAATATCAAAACGGGAGAAAAGATGGCATAACTGTTACGCTATCGAAAAGCGAACCCCAAAGGAAATTCCTATATGAGACTTATAAAAATCATTACTCGTGCTTTACTGTTGCAATGTTAAAACACGTAGTGTTTCACTTCTGCAGTAAAAATAGGCAGAAAGATAGAGCCAGCCATACACATAGGCCCATCATCATATGGGATTTACACAGTGCCTAACATTTTATGTGAATACATTTTCTTTAGCCACCTTACACACAAATATTCACACAATGCAATCGCAATCCCATAGTCCGTCTGTGAGCCAAGTCTATTTTGTGTGTAGACTATAGAGTGTAGAATATAATGCAACGTAGACCAACGTTGTGAAGATGACAGAATGTATAGGCACTCTCATTTTTTACTATAAAGATTGAAGATACTTTACACATTTTGTGAAGATGAAGAAGTAAAGCATTGTTTAGTTTATTGCATTGCATTAGATAGAACGCCTTCTAAATTCACTACTTGAATGAACTCAAGAACTGATATTGGATTAGGTATTTACCTATTGTAATTGTAACGTGTGTTGCAATTTCAATCCACTTCCTCATTATTTTTTTCCTTTTTGCCTTGAGTATGACTTTCAGTAGCTACAGCGGACATACGTTTTTTAACCAATTTTGACGAAACCTCTACAATAAACAATTCAGTTCAAAGTCCATGCATTGTATTACCTTTAAATAGCATAGTTATTCCTCGGTTGAGATTTAAAAAAAAAATGATGCAGATGCGATGCGTTTATGATACAGTATAATTTGCAGACTTCAAGTAGTAATTTATAGTTTCAGCTTAATATTGCGAAGTAGTGCATAATCCACTAGCAGAATATTGAATTTCTAGAAAATAATATGAATAATATAACATAATTTTAACCATGTATGTATATAAATATTCAATGCGGGAATGCATTGTTGGAATTTGCTATATGTATGTGTAATGAATATAAATGTAAGCAAGGATATACGAAACAATTGCACGATTATCATTTTATGATTTGTTTTCTGTCTCCGATATATAGTCAATTCATTTTGCTTATGCCATCTGCATCCGCAGTTAAGCATATAATTTTTCATCATTAAGCATCTTGCAGTTAAGCATTATTAATTTACCAAGAAAACATAATTTTTCGAAATGATTCTTTACATAAGTAAACGGTAACTAAACTAATTATCCATCTTTTTATTTATGACATCTGCGGTAAATAAAAATTGAGGCAAAGACAATGCAGGGTACTATAATTGCCTATTAGTCTTGATCTAGCGCATTTTTTATCATTCGCCATGCAATATCGCTATCTTAGAAGTAATGCAGCCAATTGTACTGAAATGGGACTAGATTGTGAGATGTTGGTTGAACACAGATAGAATACAGGATCAGCTTCGCGTGAACTTTTGACTTTGCTTCATATCTCATGCAGCCAAGTATAATTTGTGTTTCTCATACATAAATAAAAATCCGCACACATTCACATTTGACAATTTCACGTACTGCAGACTGCAGAGACCATGAGACAGGTCATGTCATTAACCAGAAAGNTAAATAAAAATTGAGGCAAAGACAATGCAGGGTACTATAATTGCCTATTAGTCTTGATCTAGCGCATTTTTTATCATTCGCCATGCAATATCGCTATCTTAGAAGTAATGCAGCCAATTGTACTGAAATGGGACTAGATTGTGAGATGTTGGTTGAACACAGATAGAATACAGGATCAGCTTCGCGTGAACTTTTGACTTTGCTTCATATCTCATGCAGCCAAGTATAATTTGTGTTTCTCATACNCGCGTGAACTTTGGACTTTGCTTCATATCTCATGCAGCCAAGTATAATTTGTGCTTCTCATACATAAATAAAAATCCGCACACATTCACATTTGACAATTTCACGTACTGCAGACTGCAGAGACCATGAGACAGGTCATGTCATTAACCAGAAAGCAATCAAATAGAAAGTGCATTTATTATTTAATCTTTAATTTTGGATGCATTGAGCCCTCAACCGTGAATGTTTATTAATTATGATTGCTATAATAATTATTAATTATCATGCATTAGCACCAGCACCAATGATCCAATGAGGAAGCCTCTTGTGATGAATATGAATGACTCTGTGGTGGTGATGATGGCAATGGTAATGCATGACATGACTGGCGATGATAGTAATATGTCGTGATGTTGTGATGCAATGCAGCAAAATAACCGTTTTTAAATTAAACATATGAGGTACAAGAATAATTTTATTTACTGTAATCACATTCACGCATGAAATGAAACTCATGATCATTTTAGTGTCTATAAATATGCGGGCGGTGTAATGGCTTTTTGGCTCGCATTTATCTCTTCTCTTTACGTTTATGAAGCCAAAATTGATGAAATTTTTATGCACGGATGAGTTGAATAACGCGAAATTGAAATTTGGCCAAAACTCCATTACATGAGATGTCGGATGATAAGCCAATAAATCAAATAAATTGCGCTGTCCCCCAAAAAAGACTCCAGCAAAAAAATAGACATAGTATTACTGAAAATCCTAACTTTTAGAGAAAATTTTCTAACCTTCATCAAGGGAATTCCCCTTTCTATCGTTAGTCCACACGCACTATACTTAATTTTGCTTTCACTTCTCCATGTGTGGTGCAGTGTGATGGAATTAGAAAGTGCGTGCTTCTTCTCCAAAAGAAAAGTTTGCGTACCTGTTCGTACCTAACGCAGATTGTTGATTTTCTTCATGTCAAAAATATCTGGTTTGGTTTTGGTAGTCATCATATTCCGCAATAGAAAGTTTGTATTTTTTCGAGTCTAAAAACTTTTCCTGGTTTGAAGCTATGCAAAGCGATGAAAAATTTTTCTGGAGAAAGAAAGCTGTAGATGGGTGGAATTTTTTGTTGTGCTTTTTCGGTATCCAGGCAGGTGGACTAGAAATAAAAAAAAACGTGCGTTGGTATTCGAAGGTGGTATTGCATTGCCAACCACTTCTGCTTTATAATGATGTATGAAGGGAGGACATTTTGCTCTATGCTGTAGATGTAATTATGCCGTTCGTAGAAAGTATTTTTGGCTTTGAATGGGTGAAAGCCACGCACATCCAAGAGAAATTATGATGGTAAAAGCTCGAAAGAAAAGTGATAAAAAAGTATTTCTGGATGAAAAACGTGATGATGACGATGGCGATTGCAGATATTGGATATGATATGGAGTTTGACTTGATGAATGTAACATAATAATTCATCATATATCATAGCTAGCACGTTAGTCGATAAAACAAATCTGGAGAAAATGCTGACTCTGAATACCATAAGAAGGAAGGGACGGTCGAACTTATCGAATGATCCAACATGAAACTATTTTAGCTTATGACAAAGTCTTCAACGTGCCTTGACACTTTGTTCGTCAGTTCCTACTTACTGGCGGACGTGTGAAGAGCTTCTTGTGCTAGAACTAAGATATTGGTGCTGTCATTAACTTGATTGGAATAGATTTTAACGCGATGTGAAAAAGTTGGACAAGCTGATCCAGTCCAGCAGACAACATGAAAGGCTCCACACCAGTCTCAAAGTCAACATCCGACAATCTCTCTGAATACCATAAGAAGGAAGGGACGGTCGAACTTATCGAATGATCCAACATGAAACTATTTTAGCTTATGACAAAGTCTTCAACGTGCCTTGACACTTTCTTCGTCAGTTCCTGCTTACTGGCGGACGTGTGCGGAGCTTCTTGTGCTAGAACTAAGATATTGGTGCTGTCATTAACTTGATTGGAATAGATATTAACGTGATGTGAGAAAGTTGGACAAGCTGATCCAGTCCAGCAGACAACATGAAAGGCTCCACACCAGTCTCAAAGTCAACATCCGACAATCTCATTGATCTATACACCCGGATCCCCGATTATTCTGAAGTCCAGCATTTGGGACAGTCTGATTTCATAAATACTTTGGAAAAATTGAAAGAGGAATTTCGCCAATGTCGAGCGAGTTTGTACAACGAAGAATTCTGCAGTGATTCCGAGTATCTCGCCGAGAAATCTTCTCCAGGAAGTAATAATGAGGGAAGATTGAGACCCGTTGACAACCTTCTGTATTACAGCACCAAGTATGGAAAAGGTGATAGTGGATTTGAAGATCACAGAGTCCCACCAAAAATCAATAATCAAATTCACAGTAGCAGCCACTGCAATTTGACAACAGCTCAATTGAATGAAGAAAGAAATGAAGAGGAACATAGAGGAACTGGTGGACGTGACCAATATCTGTCCATTAAGAGCTGTGAACTTCACAGGACTCCATACAGGGCGACGAGTGCTTCCTCCCTGGTAAATCCCACGAGATACATGGACGCATACGGAAGGTCATCGTTGCTCGAGGACCGTGGGAATGATAAAGCTTTCGATGACTCTGACGAGGATGACGATGATGATGACGACGACGATGATGAAGGTTACCTTCCCAGAAATGGAAGGGAGTGGTCACTAGACTCTGACAATAACTCTGACATTTCAATTAGCAAATGGTCTTCGAGTCCAGAGATTTATCGATCACGATCCAGAAGTAAGGAATTTTTCCCTCCCGCAAACACTGAGAAAAGGTGAGTTGAAAAATCTCACGAATATTTCCTTTTCCTCTAGTGAATTTTTTATGATGAGGATTTTATTGAAGGTCGCTCCAGAGAAAGTTCAGGAACAATAGTGCTCCATCGGTGGCCTTCAAAGAAGAGGAGGATGTGCCAAAGAAGCCGTTCAAAGCAAATCCAGTGCCAGCGCATGTCTACAAGCCACTTTATGAGTTTATCATGCTTAAAAATCAGAGAAGGTTTAAAGAAAAGCTATTTTGACTTGACAAGTTAGAAATGAGAAACGGTTTTGATTGATGACTGTTTTCCTTTGTTTCAATGAACAGGAGTGAGAAAATCCGAGAACAAAGCAAGCGACGTCTCCTTTCACAAATGAAGCCTTTCTCCTTTTGTAAGGACTCGAATGCAAATCGATCAACTTTCCATGCTCATGGCGGGAGAATAAATCGTTCAGCGGAAAGCTTGAATAACACAAAACCGATGAAGAAGAGAAGAAATGACAGTTTGAACAATGTCAAGACCAACAATAACCGTTTGAATTCTGCAACTCTGAGCATTTTCAGGGCAAAGCCTGCACCGCCAAGGACCAAAGCATTGCTCGCAGCAATAAGACAAAAAGAGCAACAGGAGTACAGGGAACTCAAAAAGAGATTGAGAGCGGAAACACTATTAAAAAATGCATCCCTTCCACCCAGTATGGCGGCAAGAGAGAAAAGAACAAAGTTGACGAATGCAAAAATCGATGAGGTTTTGAGGGATTATCAAAAGTCATTTTCAGAGAATCGAAGAAACAGAATGGCTAGACACTATAGGGAAATGAGTACAGGAACGGATGACACCGGACTTCTCACGGATGATGATCGAATGACGGAAGATGACTACAGTGGAGCGACTGTCACGACAAAGAAGATAACGACTAGTATGAAGCCATTCAAGTTTTCTCAACGAAATCCACGAAGATTCACTAGTTTTGGGACATCCAGACATAGTGCTGCAGCGACTGGAGTGTTTGAAGCCAGTTCGAATGACAACTTGGCTTCCAGATTGAGATATGAAGCGGCAAAGTAATTTGAATTGAATCAACATATAATATTTCATTATGCCTGAGTGCAAATCAAAATTTTATTTTCAGGAAAAAGGAGGAAGCCCGTATGAAACACGAGGAGGAAGAATTGCTGCGGCTCATCAGGGCTGAAAGGCGTCGTCAAAAACTGCGTGACAGTCACCTTCACGCTTGGCAACACGCCTGTAGCTATTCAGCCGAACAAGATATTGCAATGCGACGACAACTACGTCACGCTGCAGCGATCCTGGAACGGGAGACCTTTGTCCGGGATATGAGCTGCATGTTGAGTCGAGTTCGGAGTGCCCCACTCCTACTCGAGGGAGGGGACCGCCTAGCGAGAAAGCAGGAGCCGTGCAAGAAACATCGGGATGAGTTCCGTAAATTGAATAGCTCCGGTAAGGCAGATGATAAACTATGGAATAAGCTGAGCACGCCTAGATTATACACTTCCTGGAGTGGGCAGAAACATGGAAACAGCAGTGGCAGATTTGATCGATATGGCGCTGACGACAAGAGCGAGACGGCTGCTTTAGCTGAGGGTAGTCTTTCCAATTCTGATAATGAGTTTTGTGAAGACGAGAATAGAAATGATAGGGGAAAACAAGAAGCCTCCCTTAATACCGATTCGGGTGCATCAGATCTAGAAGACGAGAACCATGATGACTATCATCGCGTGTCTGGTGGAAATGGAAGAGAAGCAGATGAGGGCGAGGAAGAGAACGCCCTTTCAACGGATAATGAAATCAGCGATGAAGAAGCAAATGAGGGAAATAATGACGCTAATTTGAATGAAAATGATGTGCAGGAGAGCGATAAGCAATCACAAGAAAACTAATACTCATTTAAAATACAAAAGACAATCATCGTCCAATCATCAACTTTATAAATTGTTCATGAACTTGTACTTCCAATTACATATTAATATTCATCACAGTTCAATAGTTCAATTTAGTCTAAATAGCTCTAGGTACATACGCATTTTGAATTTTTCATGTATACATTAGAACTGTTTTACAAGGTTTTATGAGTCAAACGATTTAGTGTAGTCGCTTTTAAAAAATAAATAAAACTAACCATTCATTCCATTAAATCCAGTGGGTAGAGTTGTCCAAGATCAAAGAGAGATGGATTTACTCCCCATTTCTTTGGATCAGAGAAATAGCCTTGCTCGTCACTGTGATATGCGTGAAGACATATTGCCCTCCCATCCCAGATTATTTCGCCTGGAGGGAGCTTATCAGGGATTTTGTACGGGTATGTGAGGCTGCTTCTTTCACCCGAGAAGACCAACTTTTCAAAATCTGCTATTTTTCGACCGGACGATGTTCTTAAATGACTGTCAGCTTCTCTTAGGGAGTCATCCATGCTTCACAGAAATCATTTTATTATAATTGATTGAACAATATTTTCAAATTCAATATTCAAGGAGTATCTTTCTTACATGTTTCGATTGATTACATTTCTTGCTTCGTCATCAAATAATGAGTCAAATCGAGGTCTTAGTCCTCGCTGCCGGCTAAACCATGGATCCAGTTTAGGCCGATAAAGCCAGTAGGTTCCGTTGTATCTCTAAAAAAAATACGTGAGTTCATTCTCAATTCGTAAGTTGCATGTTACCCCAAAATATCCTTACGGAAAGGTGATGTCCAGCAGCAGCCACTTTGTCCAGTTGTTTCATTCTGAGCCCCAACTTTGTAGTTGGAAATATTCCTCGGACATACTGAAGTCCATTTGGATGTTTTGCAAACCTGTCACGTCAAACCAAAAAGAGTATAATGAATGGGAATGTGAGAATCTTCTAAATTCAGCAGCGATATTGAACAATGAAAAATAATATACTAACCACCGTCGTTGTACTTCAGGATACAAAAATAGCTTTTCCAATTCTGTTTCATAGAAATGGTGCGCATTAAACTCGTCTTTAAAATATTCGAAACAAAATGAATGTACAAAGTCTACAATTTTCCAGTTGATGTCAACATAAATATCAAAGAGCTCTGGGATGAATCTCTTGTTTCGTTGAATGTCAATATGTTTCAGTTCCCTCATTTTCACACGGAGGTCTTCTGGTTTGTCTTTGTAATAGGACTCCAGCTTAGCTTTAATCTCTGGCGTAATAACAACTTCGTCAATTTCATGTGGACATCCGACATAAGTAAAGTTGATTGGTTTGGAACTATTTAGGCATTTGTCTAAGTATTGCATAGCTAATGAATGCAATGCTGGGGCATCGTAAGCCACTGACTCGATAGCTTCATAGAGATAGTAAAACACGTCAAATGATGTCTTCGCCATAATGTGAGGGAAAACTTCATCTGGGATAACTGCTAGAAAGACATCGACGGACTTTTTCAAAAGTTCGTAACGATAAGTTTTTGGTGGCTCGACCACTGCGGTGGGGTCGTTTCTAATTATGGAAACGAAAGTAGCTATGGCCTTTGCTTGGGTAACCTCATCCGCAGTTGCGAGGCCTATTTTTCGGGGGATTATGACTTTCAAGGTGGACTCGGAACCATCCTTGCCATCTCTTCTGATTCGTGTGGTAATGATTATGTCTCGATTCTCGTCACTTTTCAGTCTGCTCAAGTCAATAAGTCCCTGGTCCCCTAAAACGTCATCAACGAAGGCACTGTTCTCCGATATCGAGCCTCGCAATGAACTTCTAAATTGAAATGGGCTACTTTCAAAGTCGCTGCGCTTTTGTATTTTATGCTGCCCCTCATTCGAAGGAATATCTTGGTCGCATTGAGAAAGGTCTTAAAAAATCAAACTTATTTTATGGAATGAAATAAATAAAATGCAGAATAAAATAAAGTAAATACTAATGTCGGCAGAAGGAACATCTACAAGTTCAGTTAAAATGGACCCAGTGCCACAAGGAGACTTCACCTCCCCCGGGGTGTTCTTTTCAGTGACATTGAAACAGCATCCCGTCGAACCGACTGACATGAATTTAATTTAATTGTTATCTGTCTCTCAAATCATTATCGCTTGATCGAATAGTAAATCAAATTACCTGCATTATGGGAATGGACCCTCAAGTTAGTAGGGAAATTGGTAAACCACCCACTATAACAAACAGTTAGACTCCTATTCCTCTCCGCGAACCGGATAGCAACGTTTCTGCCGAGAGGCTTCACATTCACAATTTCAAATCTCCCCTTTCCCAACATCGAGATTTCCGCGTGATTTCTGAGGATGACATCATCCATGTCAAACTTGCGCCAGTTGGAAATGTTCTTACCTGACAAAGAATGAGACATTATAACGGATCCATGACGGTTATAGGTCTTGGTCAAAGGGAGGATGGCCCGGATAGGCCTGATTGAAGTGTCTCCTGTTGATATCCCACATTTCAGGTCCATTCTCCATTCAATTTGTTCTGCTTCTATGCGAGTGCTCTTAGGTTCGCAGCAGTGCCTCACAACTTGGAATCTACGAATTCAGATTTAACTTTAAAATCCATAAATTCAAATTTGAAATTGTGTCCGCTTACATTCCATTGTAGCAGAGGCAGTTTTCGTTGACAGGTCGCGTGAGAAAAATTCCTCCGGGACAGAGCTCGGATGAGACGTAGTAGCGTCTACCGTTAGTTTTTAGCATTATTCCAACGACTTTATGGTTTAATGAAGATAAATCTAGTGTCCTTTGCCTGATATCATCGACAACAATATCTTCTGGCCTTTTACTTAATCTCGTGCAATCCACACAGAAGAGGTGATATGTAATTGTAAGCAGAAAAACGCCGAGAGTTGTGAAGTACTCCAACGTGGAGTGCATTTCTATTTATCTGTGAAGTAATTCGGTAAGTCCCACGATTAAAGATTTTTCAGGTAAGGAAATATACCGATTAAATACTCATATTGATCAAATGAAACACTTTCTCTTTTTGCAAAAAACAATGATGATGATATTCATGAAGATTTTTTATTGTTCTTATTTAAGTCAATTACAAATCAATATCTTCATTTGACAATATCTCACGAGGAACAATATGAATAGTCAGTTTCAATGTTTTTGACAGAATGGCAAGGTTAATAGGAAGCGTTCGTAAAACAATGCCCAATGACATTGCAATGGTTTATAGTGGGCATGTGACGTGACCTGCAGGTAAATGAATCGAAGATGATAAAAGCCTTTTAAGATAATTGATCATTCCAAAACAGATAAATCACCACAAATATAAGTATGAAAAGTAGAAGGCTTCATCATTTTCCATTGTCGCCAAAAACGTTTCAAAATGTAAAGAAAGCTTTTATTGCAATTGAACGCCGTATGAAAACTTGAGTTTGGTAATGGAATAAACATCTGAGAAACTTCAACTAAGCTGACGTCTGGCTCTACAACAATTCTGCCATCTGTGACGACCCAAATTCCACTCCATTCCGTAAACAAAAGTTGGAGAGGTTATTTTGTCGTGATTTAATATTTTGAAGTAATTACTGCTCGTTATTCTAATAATCTTGGTAGTTCTATTGGCTGCTTAGATTTCATCAGTAAAAAATAGGCATTGAATTGTTTTGTGATCTCTTCAGTTTTTGAATCGCGACAACCGATTCCCCAGTGCTTCTTCTTCAAGTGGTAAGCCTGAATCATTCAATTAATCGTTATTTACTGCGATATAAATTAAGGAACCGTGAAATCTTACGAGATAGGAAATTGTTTAAGGGATACATTAATCATATTTTTTATTAATCATTCTTCAATCAATTTTTGGGTGAGGTAAACGCATCTACAGCACTGAGATTCGTTGTAATAATCAGTGCTCATTTAGTAGTCAGTAAAGGCTTCATAACTTGCATCTCAAAATTAAGCATTAATTTTTGTTTACTTTTCGGGTTAGTGCATTTACTTTTACGTAACAGAAAAACACAAGCGGCAGCCAAGCATGTAACAAGTTGTAACTCAAATGCAATATCATTTTCCTGTTGTTTTTTTGGCTGCATGCCTACAAGCACGATACACCGAGTAGAGTCTCATCCAGCCCCATTTTCTGTCCGCGGCTGACTCAAACGCCACTTTTATTTGAGAGTTCTCTCGGTCCATTTTTCTTGACCAACGATAGTTAAATGACATAATTACCATTTAGATTAATTATTTACATTATTCTAAATGCATAAGAGTTATGAAGATACATTTTCTTATGGTATCAATGTAAGAAACTTGTCATATTTGTAGTAGGAGCATTATAAAAAGGGTGATGTATTGGACAGTCATGCAAGAGTTGTTGGAGTGAAGGGGTTGGGTTTCATGTTCAAACCATTCCTCGGTACTTACCTGGCGTAGAGAGTAGCATGATCAGGAAGGTGCTCTCTCCAGCGGGAGTCGGCTCATTGCACTACGAGTTCGATGAACGCTGCGATTGC
>JAHZMX010002316.1:0-12884 GCA_027743895.1 Seira musarum | reverse complement strand
ATCTTGCACCATATCTGAAAGAAAGTAAGTTTTTTAATTCTTGCTACTGTCTTAAAATTTCGTGTAGTAAAATAGTAAATTGGAACCTGTTGAAATTTTGAAGCTGTCAGATAATATTGATCGAATTCAACATTGTATACCACCCGGAATGGTATAAGTCCAACATAGTAGTGAAAATTAAACAATGGAACAAGTATAGGTGATACTCGCCTTTCACGAGCTTTATTTAGTTTTTTGAATTTCTCCATACCAGATTTATAATTTACCATGAAAACTGTACGGTTTTGTTTAACCAAGAAAGAAAATAGGTTTTCAAAAGAACATTTAATTCATTTCAATTTGTAACAATGAAACTTTCATTAGGCTGATTAAAAGTAACTAGCATCAAAATAATAAAATTGGTCAGGGGCATACCATTTTAAACCATTAATGATATTACTTGTTGACTCCTTGCCTGAAAAATTATTATACCGTAGGTGACAAGTACTCCAACCATCTAGAACCATTAAAACCTTACGTTCATATTTTCCTGACTAATTAATTAAATTTTTTTTCCATCTACTTCATTACCGAACAAATGAAGGAATATGTGACAGCACAAAATCCACCGCTGAGTGCAATCGGTTCATGAATTATTTCGTTTTTGATAGATGTCAGCATTAATTGATGGTTTATGAAATTCATCTTGCTTTCAATGTTAGAAAGATGCGTATTGCCAATGTCATTCACATTTCTCAGCATCTGTTCTGATTTCCACATCTGATTGTCCAGCGACTTCAAAAATGAACTTCTTACTAACGCGTGAAACTCAGCTGCTAGTATCCACACTGACATGTTGACTAACAGATAAAATATTATTATGTAAAACGGATCATCCATTATGTAGCCCATGAGGATATCAGAAATTGCAACGTAGTAGCTGACAACGATAATGTAATCGATAAAACATTTTCCACTCCATTCTCGATTTACCACGGCAATTTTGCGTTTCAGGGAATGGTACAAAATGACGCCCTGATCAAAATCCAAAATGAATATACTACGGCGATTTGAACCTATACAAAATAAGATTTTACCTGCTCCAGAGTCTCACAGCTACGATGCAGTTCGATTCGAAAGTCGCGACCCATTCCCACCAGGCTTATATTTAACAATAGCAAGAAAATGTGTATGTAGGTGTAACAATTGAGGTACTGAATTTCTAAAAATGTGACTGTGAAGCTAACTATATCGTTTTTATAGATTTCTTTAATATATTCGGCCAGGGTTGTCAACGATGCAAAAAGATTTTTGTATGTGTGGTAATGGTCCAGACTGATATAGTGCATCAGGGATAGCAAGACGACGATAAGGACTTGACTACAATTCATCTGTAATATTTAGCAAATAAAATTATTTTAAATTTTCAAAATTTTGGAAAAGGTATTAATTTAGCTAAAAAATGAGTGGGCAATCTTACAAGTAAATCAAACTTTCTCCGATGAATCCTGCCAAACTTTAATGAGTGGTGAATCGTGGTAGCATTGATAACGTCTGCGATTCCTTTCTGGTTTAGCCATAGCATCACAATGAACGAAGAGTAAAATAACTGTAACGCCAGTCGACATATTAGATTAAATACACCACTGACAGTTATTTGACGCAGATTGTGAGCTTGAATAACATCCTTTGTATAAAGGGTGGTAAGAAGAATTACGGATACATGAAAAATCCCGCATACAATCTGCAATCATAAAATATCTGTTAATTCTCCCCTCTATCACATATCACTTCTTCATTTTACCTTCTGGAGCCGATAGGACTTTAAAGTATAGATTTTGGATTCCTGATTCCATTGAACTTTGAAGGGAACCACAAAAAGTTTGAAGCACCCATTATAAAATATTTTCAATAATGAAATGGGCTCATCTGTTCCTTCAAATCGTAGTGTAACTTCCGGTTTCGTATCGAGATAAACCCAGTCTTCTTTCTTGACTTTTTTGGGCATAAATTCCATGATAATTTTGGTTGTTTGCTGGTTCAGGATCAACCTTGGTTTCAATGACATATCGTGCGCTAATCTGAAATCCAAAAAGCATCACCTCCTACTCCTACTAAAAATTTCCTAAAATTGTAAGACAAACATATTACGAAATTGATTTGACAAATGTGAATATCAATTTCCATGGGTGTGGACTGCAAGCAAGCAGGCACAATAATGCCTTTTCATTAGCAAATTGTTTGCCATTTGGACAGTCTAAGCAAAGAATGGGACGGTTTCATCAGTTTCATAGCACTTTTGTAAAATTCTCCGCAAATATCAATCGAATATTGTACAAATACAATTGTGCAGATAGATAAATGCGAGTGATTTTTTAATAAACTGAAGACGTGAATAAAACTGGTTATTGCTCTGCAGAACAATGGCTAATAATTAAATTGCCTCGTTCTAGCAAAAGAAGCGCGAACGCAATTACTACACTTCTCAAAGCATTTTTGATTACTCTCGCTTGCTACTTACTACCTAGACCAGAGTAGTAGTAGAAGGAATGTGAGCTCTACTCATTTCGCTGCATTTTTCGCCTACCTTTTATTAGGATACGATGCTCAACAAATTTCTTCTCAACTTGAAACACGTAAAGGCAAGGCAAGCCATTTCCCATCTCATCTCAGCCCTAACTTTTTTTAATGGGAGCTTTTCTCAAAGCACAATCTCCTTCCAATTTGAGTCACCAAATCGTCCCAAACCCAACTCATTTGTATTGAATTGGGATAGAAAAATAGTGGTTGTGGCACAGTTGCACCTCACTCACTCTATTTCTTCCTGTCTTTGATAAGTTTGCTTGTTGCTCTCAGACTCTTTTTACAAGCCCACCTCCATCCAACTCGAAGCAACTCTTTCTTTTTATGCCCCTCAACTCAAGTCGATCTCGTCCTGCTGGTTTTGGTTCTTCCCGTAATTGTCCTTACTTGTGCTATTCTTGCTAGACTATTTATGCTATTGTACGTTTTACGTGTTTTCCTTTGATGCAGGTGGTGGTGGTTAGTAGTGGTGGCTTGTTCGAGGCATAAGGTTAACTTTATCCGCGTGCGTGTGTAGTTTTACTTGTAAAGCAATGTATGCATAACAACATAATATTTTCTTTCTTCTTTTTCTTGTTTGGTCTGTCTGTCAGTGAGTCTCTTCTTGTATTTTTATATCCATCTTATTTTCATGCTAATATGCGTGTTCCCTTCTGATCGTGAATCGTGATGTGCCTCTATCTTTAAAAAGCAAGAGGGCTTTTTCATGGTTAGATATCGTCATTTTCCACGGAAGATTTTATTCTCGTACATCATCCCACTTTAGACTTCAGTTCAGATATGTTCGAAGCGTTTAGTATGTTCTAATTTCCCTTATCGTGGTTATCATACTCTCCATTTTAGCATATAAAAACTTTTAGGATATGCTGTGCAACTGCGAAAATAATACTGCTCACTTAAGAACAAAGTTTTTACATGCTTACTATTACTATACAAATTCAATACATGAAAATGACTATGACTTTACTTTAATGTATGAGATTAGGGAATGAAGAATTAAATGAAATTATGCGCAATACAAAAAGACGCTTATACATTTCCCATTTAGCTTGTTATATATATTATGCAATTTTGACCACATGAATCTTTTAAATGACAAATTTTCTTTTGACAATTTTCCAGTTTGTTAATTTACAAAAAAAAATGCATGAAAAGAAAATTGTCAGGATTGTGAATGTACCAGCCATGTCCTACACCACCGCACCGGTGAATGTGTGGTATCAACATGATCATTATATAAAAACTTTTAGGATATGCTGTGCAACTGCGAAAATAATACTGCTCACTTAAGAACAAAGTTTTTACATGCTTACTATTACTATACAAATTCAATACATGAAAATGCAGAAAGCATTTTTGACTTTACTTTAATGTATGAGATTAGGGAATGAATCATGAAGAATTAAATGAAATTATGCGCAATAAAAAAAGACGCTTATACATTTCCCCATTTAACTTTGTTATAAATATAATGCAATTTTGATCACATGAATCTTTTAAATGACAAATTTTCTTTTGACAATTTTCCAGTTTGTTAATTTACAAAAAAAAAATGCATGAAAAGAAAATTGTCAGGATTGTGAATGTACCAGCCATGTCCTACACCACCGCACCGGTGAATGTGTGGTATCAACATGATCATTCCAATTACACTTCATGTTTTTCGGTCCGCGAAGGGGTGCTCCACGGCTCGCATTTTCCAAAACTGACTCTATTCCGTACAAGGATGTTGTAACGGAGAAGAGATCATCCATCTGGAATTCTGTGGGGAGTAATACTGCTGCGATTTACTGCTGGATCTTTTCTTTAACCTGGTCCTGACTCCTGGTCTGTATTTGAGAGCATTGTACGTTTCTCATGTGCAGGCATGAATGGTTCTGCTGAGTTCAACAATTCCGTAAATGTTTTAAATGACTGCTTCCTTTTCATTCTCTTTTACTAACTCACGATCAGTCATTTCACGTAGAGGGATTATAAAAATGATGAAAATGTTGTGATAGGATGGGAATGGGATGATATGAGGTAAGCACTCGTGTTCTGTACATTCTCCTTGCACGGTGCATCCTCTAACTCGCATCCAGTCTTTCCCTTTTCTTGATGAGTCAGACTTTCTTCAAGCTGGCAATACCGAGTTATTCATTTCACGAGGGACAGACGAGAGGAGGTAGTAGCGCGTCAATGCAATACACTCGAGTAAAAAATCATACCTTTGTACTCATGACTTTGAATGCAAAATACAGGGAAGCTCAGCATCACACAAAAATCATAGCTCTAAAGATGGCAATTAGACCTTTTCAATGCAAAAGAATTTGCAAATTTTATTCTTGATTTGTTTCAATTTGAATATAAAAAAGAGGCTAAATAATCACTTCTTGGTTTCACACTGATTTCATTGTTATCCAACGAAAAAGTGGAATGTAGACGATTACATTCAATCAAATTAGAATTCATGATTTTGCTAATTTAACCTTTAGCCCACACAATGAAACTGGAATGAATTGAATTAATTCGACAAGAAAAATTTAGATTGGAATCCCACCTGTACTTTACTCATCTCCACTTCCTTTTTTATGACAGTGCAAAAAACAGTTCATATTCCTTGAGTCAAACTAGAATTGATCGCTGATATCCTTGAATATAATAAGATGAGCAATGTAAAAATTCCCATCTTTGCATTAAGCCAAAGCCAGACTATTAGATTATCTAAATATTTTTTTCTTCTATAAAAAACATCAATCTGAATTGATTTTGTTGCACAAACAAACAATGATATCACGTGGGTAGAGAGAAGACTATATGCACATCATATATCAGAATCAGGATGAGTTTGAGTCGCACATCTCCACCCTTTTTTCACCAATCACAGGGTCATCCCGTCTCATTCTCCTTTTATACACTCTATTCATGAATACTAACGTTTCCAGCGACCTTTACAATATGTTGTATCACATTCCACATATCATCTTTGGAATGCTATGCACCTACGTGGGTAACAAGAGCCATTTCTTGGCATGGCAATCGCAAAAATTATTCATCGCGATCGATCTACTTAGTTCCTGTTTGCCTCAGTCTCAGAAAATATTACTGGAATATCCTGATCTTCCAGAGGTGAACCAATTAATTTAGCAAAACATAAAAGTGTCACGTCTTCTTAACCTGCTCTCGGGACTGTTCCAGAAGTAAAATCATCAGACAAGCCAAAAAAATGCCTATAATCATACCTAATTAAATGCTCAAGTATGCATGCATGCATATGAGTAGGTAGTTGATGAATCAAATTATTATGTAGATTGATTCCTCCATCACTTGTCCCAATTTCAGATACAAACATTGGGAATGCTACTCCATAGTCATTAGTAAGCTTTATCTTTGGAATGCTATGCACCTACGTGGGTAACAAGAGCCATTTCTTGGCATGGCAATCGCAAAAATTATTCATCGCGATTGATCTACTTAGTTCCTGTTTGCCTCAGTCTCAGAAAATATTACTGGAATATCCTGATCTCCCAGAGGTGAACCAATTAATTTTGCAAAACATAAAAGTGTCACGTCTTTTTAACCTGCTCTCGGGACTGTTCCAGAAGTAAAATCATCAGACAAGCCAAAAAATGCCTATAATCATACCTAATTAAATGTTCACGTATGCATGCATACGAATAGGTAGTTGGTGAATCAAATTATTATGTAGATTGATTCCTCCATCACTTGTCCCAATTTCAGATACAAACATTGGGAATGCTACTCCATAGTCATTAGTAAGCTTTTAAATGACATAAAAACTACCTCATTGACATGAGAGAAAAAAAGTCGATTCAATCTCAAAGCATTGCATTCTTACCTTACCAATCTGATCTAATTCCATTCTGTTCAGATGATGAGATTACAGACCTTCGATTATTCAAAGTAGTAGCCGCACTTTTATAAACCATTTAATTTCTTGCTATTTTGCCTTAAGCAATGTTTATTGTTATTACAAATCTATTTTTTGCACACTATCGAATCGTCGAATAGTGATTGATTGATTGCATTTTCTCACATTCACATTTTTTTCGAACATGTACATGTTTGTGTATTTCTACTTCACAAAAAATGGCCAAACCTTTGCCCATGGTGGCATGAAAATGACTAGCAATAATTCGAGATTCAAGATGGTCGCAGGAGATCATCTACCTAATTTGCTCCATATATTATAATATTTAACCCTTCTTCAATGATTCATTTAAAAGGGTTTGTCTTGGTCATGTAAATTGAGCAAACAATGGTTGCATTTTTATTGCGGAGATGTGATGTGATATGACGTAGGCTTTTGCTTCCAGAGCTTCAAGAACCTGCATGACCATGCACTTCACTGTTAAATGCAGTGTTTGGCTTGGCTATCCATAAAAAACGGCTTTTATGGGCACCTGCTAAAATTATATATATCTTAAACATATTTATGGAGTTGACAGTGTGCATGCACATTGGAAATGGATGGTCTACTATTACAATTTTTGCTATTAGGACTAGTACTCTTAATAATCAAGGTGATTTCATTCATTTCACACAGGATGACACCTTTTTCACCACACTTTTTTCTATAGCTCATATAAAAGGCGTTTGAAGGTTAAAAAATGGACTTTAGTTTTGGAATTGTAAGATCACTGTGAACACTAAGTTGGGTGTGCCCCCAACGAAAAGGAAAAATTTATTTTTAAATTGTGAATTTTATTTTGAAAGTGAAAATATAATCATGTTCAAGTTGAGTTTTGTTCTCCTTGGTGTCTTCGCTGTAGCTTTTGCTCAGCGTGGTGGTGCGCGTGTGAGACCAGTGGACAATGAGCTGAGACAATCCACCACCCCTGTCCCAATCCTTCGTCAGATCAACAAGTAAAATATGATAAACGATGGGAAACTGAATTAAGTTTTAATGATAAGACATTTGTAAACTTATTTTGCTTTGTTTCTTGCGTTTAAAGAGTAGTCGTCAAGGTTTCCATCCCCAAGGAACCGATGTGAAGCC
This sequence comes from Seira musarum, assembly GCA_027743895.1. Lineage (NCBI taxonomy): Eukaryota > Metazoa > Arthropoda > Collembola > Entomobryomorpha > Entomobryidae > Seira > Seira musarum. The sequence continues at coordinate 5,323 of JAHZMX010002316.1, read as the reverse complement.
ACCATCATCCGCCCCAGCTATGGCCTTTGATGAAATTGATGACACCGGATTTTACGATCCTGAAAAGTACGAAAGACCATTTGCCTACGACTCTAACTCCTACCAAACCCAGCAGCCTGCAGCCCCTGCCCGTCGTCCTGGAAGACGCCAAGGCGGCAGACGCCTCAAGCAACAATTCTCCCAATTTGCTGCTGCTCCAGTTCAATCTTTCCCACAACCACAACCTCAACCCCAACCACAGAGTCAACACTTTGTGAACTACCAAGCTCCAGCAACCCCCGCTCCTCCACAAGCTCCAGTTTATCAACAACAATATTATCAACCCCAGGCTCCAACTGTCGCTCCATTCAACCCAGCCCAACTTTTCCATGGACACCCAGCCAGGAACATTGACATCAACACGGGCTCCTACAGTGTTCAATACCACGGCTAAATAAATGCTGCATAAAAGTAGCATACCTATTACCACTGAAAAACTATTTTTTCCGCATAGAAAAAATACTTTTTCCAGTGTAGCTTATTGAAACCAAAAGTGGCCATTATAATTATGCTTTTAATTACCGTTACAAATGTTTTTATAATTTTATTTTTTTGTAATTATTGCAATTTTATTTGCAATCCTTCATTCTAGTATTACTACTTTGTTATTCTGTAGTGGCCATTATAATTATGCTTTTAATTACCGTTACAAATGTTTTTATAATTTTATTTTTTTGTAATTATTGCAATTTTATTTGCAATCCTTCATTCTAGTATTATTACTTTGTTATTATGACGAGTGGAGACAAAGAACCTAATTATTTTATTTCCTACAAAAAAGTCATCCGATTGATGAATGAACAAAAACACAAATAAAGACTCTTCTTTCTTCCTATTCTCTTAACTGACCATAAATAGGCACATTGTTTGCATGCATTGCATATTTTAATGATTAAATAATTACACTTTAATTATATTGTGATTTAAGAGATTTCATCGCATCAGAACAAAAGGAGGATGAGAAATTAAGAGGCTTAATTTTTTTGCTGAAAGAAGTTGCAGTGGAATCGCATGAATGCGTTCAGTCACACTGATCAGATTGGGCCCTTCTCGCGTGAGCAAGTGAGCCAAATCAGGTACCATCTAAACAAATACGTATAATCATGATGCAAATTTGGATTCGACATTAAATGCACTTTTCTCGAAAGACGTTCAATTTAGTTTAAAAATTTGATATGAATACATTATGATTTTGTGGTCTGCTGTAAAAGATTCCATTAAGATCTCAGCCAGCTTGCATAAACGATGATAATACATATTAATGATGACGACTATTGACTTTGGAGGGATGATGTATGAAGTCAACGGCAGGACGCGACAGGCAGGCGTCAGCCAGTCAGTAGTACTTTATGCACAAGCTCCTTTTTAGAAAACACGATTGATGTTTCGTAGCTTGGTCGGTATGGCAGTATAGTATGGCTTGACTTGGTAAAATGATGGTGGTGATGATATTTTGACATTAAGTCTCTTTTTTGGGTCAAGTGCAGCCTCAAAGTTGTTTACTGCACTGCATAACCTACGTTAAAGGTAAAGCGATCATCCAAAGTCATTTTTATTTTGTTGTTGTTACCCCTAAATTGCATTGTTAATTAGAACGTAAAGAATTTATTTTGGAAAACTGTTGGAAAACACCCACGTGCACGCTTAACTCAGACACGTTTTGGGAATTGCCGGCATGGAAACCATCCTTTTTTCATTGCACATTTACAATTTTCCTTGAATGCAAATCGGTAAGTCGTAACCGTAACCAAGTATAAATTTTCAAATAGCAACTTAAGAATTAAGTGGCTCCATTAAAATTTAAATGTAGTACAGATGTGAATTCCATTATATTTGTTTGCTTAAAAAATGCGAACCAGAAAAATTTGCTCTTGAAATGCTCTAACCAGTATGCATATATGTAATCCATTGGTTGACAATAATACGTTGTCTTAGCCGGATAATGTGTTTTTTGTACTTGATCATTCAATATCACAGCTGCATTATGGTATCTCATCAGCATCAACATAATCATCACCACGGAGGTCAGAGATATCTCACCTGCCTCATACTAAAGCTGACATTGAATGTTGTAAAAGAGAGGAAGTCATCCTTGGAGGAATACGTGCTAACGAAAAGTATTGCATCAGTGAGATGAGAAGTCGTTTCCTCCTTCGTCTTCCTGCAGCAAATCTTTTCTACTTCATTTCTGTAGCCAGTTTCTTCAAAGCAATAATACATGGATGGATGGAATGTCCACATATTTTATGGAGGAAATTATTACAACCAACGGGTCATGTTTTACGAAACTTGCATAAGGCAAACAATAACTTCTAAGGGCACTGATGATGATGATGACGATGATGCTATATGGGCTTCAAAACTTGATTTTATATTTGGATGGTAGTTTAGCTCAGCGGTGGAGATTGACCACTTCCTTCCTTCCTTGTACACAAGCAACCTGTAAAATTATTACATAAAAAATTGTTTATCCGGATTCCAGCACTTTTGTTTTAATTGGGTTAATCAAAATTGATTTATATCTAGGTCAATCAATTCCAGTGAATGTGAAACTTGTTCGTGCTAATTACCTTTGTTGTTTTTAAGATATCCACCCCGGTTGTGATTTTTTTGACACAATTATTTGAGGTTCCGGTTTCTAGCAAAATGGACCAAGAAACAGAATTTGATGAACAAAAGCTGTGAAACAACTATGTATTTGCCATATTAAAGAAAAGGGACTCGTCCTTTTAATCCTGTCAAGCACCTTATTTGAGGTTCCGGCTTCACAGCACATTTTTAGCGTTCCAACCTGAAAATGTAAGCTTAAGTGAACTGTTGTAAAAATCAATCACAATTACAAGTTAGATTTGAGGAATTTTGTGATTCTTCTTGCGCCTCCTGTGTCTTTACTCTGTAATTTTAGATTTTGCCGGATTCGAAATTAGCCCATACATGGTACATGGTATTGGAATTCCGCTTTTAATTATGGATATTGATTCCGCGGAAGAACAGGAGAACTTTTTGCTTAGATTGGTAAAGTCTGAGTTACTTATTTATCCTTCCATTGACAAGGATGTCAAAGTTTCAAATAAATATAATGTGAATTAATACACTACCATTTTCTACCGAATTTAATTATTGTTTTCCAGATTGTTCTCTTGCTCATAATTGGCAGTAGGTCATCCTCAGGCTGAACTATTAAGGAATTGGACAATGCCAGCGAGTTTAAAGCCATAGGTCAACCTGATTCTAGTCCTTTATTCAAATCACAAAACCATTTCTTCGTCACCGGTTCATCCATGAATTTTTAAAGTAATTTTAGAATTTCGAAATTTAAATGCATTTCATCTTATATATTGCCAAACATTAGTTTTGACTTTGAAATTATGTAAATAATATTCACTTATTATGCAGTAATTTTACCTGACTTGGTCATGAAAAATGATCGCTAAATGAAAATTTGTTTTTAAAGTTCAATCTAAAAAATTATTTTACTTTTTGACTAAACACAATTTCAACAAAATAGTTTTAATTTTTAATTCCAAAATGGGTTTTATTATCAAGTATTCAGATGAATTTTTTTTGTTAATATCTGTTGCCTTCAAATTTTAAAGACCTTCACAAAAAATAATTATATGATCATGTTTGAAATTCATGACCAGTGAATAAAAATTTTATTCAAGAACTCAACAAAAACGCAAACCCAGCTTATTTAAATAACAGTAAACTCAAACAATATGATTGTTTGTATCAAAACATGTGTGTATCAATCGTATTAGAGTAGCATTTCACGCGGAAAACTACTTGCACAATTTAAACTTAAGTAGGTAGTAAATTGTGCAGAAATCATTCGAACCAAGAATATTTATTTCAGTTTTTGTAATAACATTTGGTTTGGTGGTTTAAACCGTTCTTTCCCTGTCTTTACGAAATTCATCTTAATTCATCAAACTACATTTAAAATGGCGTTTGTGTTAGAATTGCTACTGCAATAAGCTTTTCCATTAAAAAAAATTAATTACAATTAAATAAGTATGCTATGATTTTAAAATAAATCTCTTAAATTAAACTCTAAACAATAAAAAGCACAGAAAGAAAACAAAGGCGTATTCTCTTCCTTTTTGTGTGTTCTTTTTTCACATTCATCCACACATTTTTTTCACTATTTTTCTGGTACCATGAACGAGCTTCTCATTCTAGCTACTGGTCAAATAGCTTACCTACTGGAGCTACATTTATGCTAGCCATGTTCGTAAAATGGAACCTCTTTCCACAGCACATAATCCTTGCACAGAGTGGAGTCAGTTTTGTGGTAACGTGAAAGCCGGAATCCTCCTCCTCCTCTATCTCAGTACTTTGAGGGAGCTGCAAAGATGTGCGTGTGCTGTTTTGCTGTACGAGCCAGAGCCAGACATAACATTGCATTGCATTCCATTTCATCCCGCATGTTATATATAGAACTGTATAGCACCCACAGCAAAAACGAAACGATCTCTTTCTATTGAATTTATATACTTTCCTTCCATTAAAATTATTCCGAACTCCAGACTTTTCCATTTAAGGAAGCAAGGGATTAACTTCTGAGGATTACTAGAAGAAAACAAAGTGATGTTTGTTTACATTCCATCAAGGTTTTACAGGGGATTAAGAGAGATAATCGAAAATAGTCTTGTTGGATTGAGCTAAACGTCACATCACCAACACACCAAATCCACTAGCAGACCAGCTAAGGTACAAAACAAAAAGCTTCTCTTCACAAGCTCGCCTAACTTACATGTAAGAGATGGGGAAATTAGAGATGGGTTGAGAACAACTCAAGGAAGAATTTTCACGACAGGACATGTTCGCTATATGTTTAGAGATTTTTTTAAAGAAAATTCAATGCGGATTCAGACCATGTATTTCAGTAACAATTTCCGGGTTTAAGGCAAATTCTAAACGAATTAGAATTTTACCTTAATTTTTCCTACTTCGTCTATTTGGATACATATACTTTTACGCCCAAGGCGCCTGTTTATATATGCTTTAAGGAAAACCTGTGTTAATTTTGGATTCATAAATAATGAATTTCCTAACTTTTTTTAATTATTTTTTTCTAAAGAAATATCTGTTTGCCCCGAATTTCTTAAAACCTTAGCTGGAGCGAGCGACAGTAAAAAATTTAAGGTTCAGTAAATGTTAAAGTTTAGTACATGCAGATAGCTGAACTGACTTGAATTGAAATATTGGTGGACCTAGTCCGAGCTCTATCAAAGGAGTAGCTCAGTACTGTACAATCTCCTAATACGTGTGGCTTTCAAAG
>JAHZMX010002315.1:0-12107 GCA_027743895.1 Seira musarum | reverse complement strand
CATTGATGACATCGTCCGGCTCTCCTTCTCCTTCATCCTCAACAGTGGCGAATACCTTGACCTCGTCACAGTCATTGGGATCGTCGGAAAGACGAGTGGAGGTTCGCGCGGACGCAGAAGAACTGACGCCAGCGGAGCTGGTCGAACTTCCTGCGCTTACGTGGGGCATGTTGATTCCTAAAAATTGAAATTTTCGTCCAAGAAAAAAATAAAATTATTAAATTGTAAAACATAAATTTCCTCTTATTTTTATGACTTTGCGCACTTTTATCTAATTTTTTAGAGAAAAAAGTTATGGCGCTTTTTTTGGAATAACAATAAAATAATAAATTCCGTCATTATCATTATGATATGATATGATTTCGGCCAACTTTTTTTCTCATGCATGACGTGCCGTTTTCAAAGTGAAATATGTGAATTTTGTACATACACACATATATTTGAAAGGTAAATGTACAAACACACACGCGTCTTCCCATAATTTTCTTCAAAGAGAATTTCTGCGGTAGCACTTTTTAAACTTGTCTCGCTAATTGTCTTCGATATCACAAATTAGTAGGATGCATTTAGCCACAAAAAGTTAAGTATGTATGCCAATGCCAAATCTCATGTTATTGCATCTATTACAAGTATTACTTACACGAGTTCCTTTTACTCTCTTTGAAAAAATTTCAATAAAAATTCCTAGTAAAACCCTGAATGAGATTTTAGAACAAAGTCGTGTACTTTCTTACATAATGTATTTAGTTGGCAGCAATTTTAGATTTGTCAGCTGGAAAAGGAATATGTTAGGGAAATGTTAGTAAAGTACAGACAAATCTGGCTATATCGTCCCTTTCCATAACGGTTCATCGTTTCATCGTGTTGCTTTATTAGCAAGACCGATACATCCAGATTTGACTCCGATTGCACTTGTGCCTCAAACTCCCTCGCCCCATTCTCATCTCATCCTCCTCATTTTCTTGAGTATTTATTTATCGCGAATGAAAGAACGCCAGCAATTTATAATCTTTCCACTCTGTTACATTGTTATACTTACTTACTTACTTAATTCGGTCTTTTCCTTTTACATAGCTTTGCTAAGTACTCCAATTTATAATTTTCGCTTCTCTCTTTTCCTTTAAAACAGAAGTTTTCTCACTGACTTGAGTTGACTCTGACTTATTATCTTTTGAGCGTGAAACATGACGGAACATGTAAAAAAAGGAGGAATTCATTTTTATTGTTTGTTTGGCTTGTGTGTGTACTCTGTACTCCTCATTGGATTCCTGAGTTATCCTGATAGGGAAAAATGACTTGAACATTTAAGAAATGTCAACTTTGAGCTACTGCCTACTGCAAGCTAAAATAAAAAAACGCTGACTGCGGCATTTTCATTCTTTCATACAATTATACACAAAGAGTGTCACCAGTCACCGCACGAACGATGCCAACCAGGCATGTCACGTCACTACATCTTAATCAAATATAAAAAAAAAATCCCTGTAATACCAATATAATATATTGTGGATACATGGAACAGAGAAGGCGGCCGCAGTTTATTTTTCCTCTCTGTAAATATGTTAAATGTCTGATAATGCGCTATCATCTATCTACCGCCATTTTTATGAGAGTCCATCCAGAGTGGATACACAATCCACACTCGAACAGAGAGAGAGAGAATCAGAGGTCTTGTGGTTTTCCATGTCTAATTACAGAACAGATAATTTTTTCTTCTTTTTGCAGTTATTTTTATAAATAGAACAAACCGGATGTCTTACTCTGTAGCCAGTTCTATTTCTGGGGGAAAGAAATTTTTGCGTGCAATTTATTTGGTATTTTTGTCGCTTCTTCTGCTCTAATGTCTGTTTCAAATAAAAATTGTTCGGATTACCAATAAAGCATGGATGCATTTAGCTTGGATGATAAAACAGAAGAAATTATGTGAGAAATGAAGATATCGCTTGAATGGAGTTTTCTTAGAAAAAATATATCTCTGATGCACTCAAGTCAAGTCAGAGAAATGTACCTTTTTCTTGAATCAAGTCAAGCTAGATTTTTGTACCTAATATTATTTCAATAACGGAAATGCCTACGACTGACAAAACTATTAAATTACGAAAGGAAAACAGGAACAGACAGGATTTTGATTGCTTGAATCAAAATGCATAGAAAAAGTCTCTTTTATCAAAAATTATTTTAGCCGCCAAATGCGTTGCTGTTGCTCAATTCGTAAAATTTTAATGCATAAAATAAAATTGTAATTTTATATTTTATATTGTACTTACGCATAAACATCATTTCTTTATTTCCTTTGACAATAGAATTCATTCATTCGCATTTGATTGAACCTGTATCAATATCAATCGCAGAAAATTACTATTTGATTTTGTTCAAATGTATGAAATTGGTTTGCATCGCGGAGAGATAAAAGCAAAAAATTATTGATCTTTTTTTCATTTCTTTATTAAATACTCATATATTCACTATTTATTCACCCGAACGTAATTACGATTACACTTTATTATCCGGTGACAGCGACAGCTCTCTTGAGTTCTATTGCATGTCATACATTTATTCTATTCTGGGGAAATCTCAAATAGGTAGAAATTAAGCGAAGTCGGGGCTCTCTCTCAGTTCTCGAAACCTGAGTTACAAATACATGCACCTCATTTGTCGCTCTTTTTCTGGTTCAGATGTTTACCCCAAAAAAACTTCGACTGATATGATAAGGATAAACTAATCACACAGAAAAAAACTACAAATACAAACGAAGAGTGGAGAATGAGCCGAGTAGTCACAGTCAGTCGGCCGAGGACACAAACAAAAGTAGTATGAAATGATATGTATGCATTATGTATGAAGTATTATTTTGATTTTTTTGATGTTCTTCCTATGATGAAAAAACGCTTAAGTTTACATTTATACATCATCATCATCACCATCACCATCGTCATCATTATATCCTCTCCGAATAATCTCAGACATGACACATACATAACGGCAATGAAACATAATATGATTATCTGTCATGTAACGACATCACCGCAGAACAAAAAAAACTTGGCCAAATTTCTGAATCAAGCATAAATACCAATTTATATGACAAAATCGAGCGATAAAAAATCCCTGTATTGTACTGTTTAGTTCGACTTGTAATTTGTAATTGTGGTGATGATGATGATTATGATTGTGATGATGTGACGGAAACCATATGAATAATTCCCAGATTACTCTTCATTAAAACTCTGAGCACTCCTTCCGTTTGCATGTTTCCTGATAGACAAAAAATTTTCCCCCTAATTCGATATGAAACCCGGCAAAGAAAATGTATTTTCTGGGTTAATCGGCAACCAAACCGCTAGTTGCTACAAATTGTGTACGTGTAGAACTTATATAATACAACAGCGACTTTTAATGATTCTATTATTGATAATAATATCTACCTAAAATCACTATCATTTTGAATTAGAGAAGTAGTGAAGCACTTCATCCAAATCCAGATGCTCTTAAACAAAAGATTTTATTGTGTAGAGTACAATAATATCCGATTATACTACTCCTTCCTGTATGCATGTATGAACTTTATGAAGTACAGAGATAGACACAGATAAATTCTACATCGTCGTATGTAAGTACTTTTCTATTTCTTGGAATGAATGATGCCCTGCTGCCAAAAGCAAAATATCAAATGAAGGGTTTCGTCTCTTTTTTTGAGTGAGGGTGACACTGAAAAAAAAGTTAATTAGAGAAGTAGTGAAGCACTTCATCCAAATCCAGATGCTCTTAAACAAAAGATTTTATTGTGTAGAGTACAATAATATCCGATTATACTACTCCTTCCTGTATGCATGTATGAAGTACAGAGATAGACGCAGATAAATTCTACATCGTCGTATGTAAGTACTTTTCTATTTCTTGGAATGAATGATGCCCTGCTGCCAAAAGCAAAGTATCAAATGAAGGGTTTCGTCTCTTTTTTTGAGTGAGGGTGACACTGAAAAAAAAGTATGTACTTGTGTTACGTTGCGTACCTAAAGCTCTTCAAGTTCCATCCACCACTTTTTCATATCTTTGTGAAGACATGAGATTTTCGGGCATGTGGAACTTTTGAATAGTGATGCACTACACTACAATTGTATTTAGATGGAATGAGGGACAACATAGAAATTCGTGAACTTTACTCTTGGAATATGAAGAAGGCTTCATCATCATATCATCAACATCAACCTTAACCAAGACCAAGACAGTACTCCACATGCTTCTTGAAAAAAAACTGTCCTACTCGTCCTAGTCCTAACTCTGTCCTTTTCCTCTCCCTCTCAATTTTTTTTTCTCAGAAGAAATGATATTACAGGGCTATAAAGTGCTTTACTGTGGGACACACACATGTTGTGTTGTATGTACGTATGCATCGTATCGTATCGTATCACAAAAAAAAGGAATTCCATTACTTCATAAAAGAGCATTTTTCAAAACTTCCTTCTCATTCCCAAACTAGCCAAGATGCTGAGACTGACATAAAAGCAACTTGCCATTGCTCTTTCATAAATTGTAAATTGAATTGAATGTTAAAGCAAGTTCAATGTTTTTTGTGTATTGGTTTTTCTACAGAAATTCTCAGTACTCTACTTTTTCTTCACTGTTATATGATGCATTTACAATCAGTGCGATGAGGTCATAAAACTTTTTCCTAAATTTTTCTTTCCGAGTTCAACAACAAAATCTTCAAAAACGGGCGTACCTAATTGCAGGGAAATAAAACTGAAGAAGAATCAGATCTGAAATGAATGCAATTGCCACTATTGTCAGTTCTATTGTTTTCGGAATTGTATAGACAATAAATGAAATGCAACTCGGAAAAACTAAGTCGGTTAGTCAACCGATATTGTGAATGTGTGAGTAAGCTATATGTATTGTATTTGCTTTATTTAAGAAATTAACTAGAATTTATGTTCAGGAGAGTATCATAAACTATCCCAAAACAGCGGTTCAAAATTCTCAAGGAAATTCTCAAGCCCTTCTATAAATGAACATTACTGTAATTTGATTAGCGCTGTGACTTTGATTATGACTCGAATTTACTGACTGACTGACAACTGGCAACGACAACGATGACGTTATGAATGATGATGATGACGATGACATGATCACGATAAATGTTCTAGGAAGGCGCGCTACCGTCTGTCTAGTACTCTACTTTTGGAGGGTGCATATTTATACAAGTGCAACTTGCAACAGAAAACCTTTCAAGTACACACACTATTTTCTGTCTGTAGAATGCAGACTAATAAAAATCAGGATCATATTTCGCACAAAACAAACGCAAACCTTCCTACTACCTGAGACAGACAAGACACAAAAGAATTCCTCATTTCATATTACAAAAGTGTAAGTAAGCACGCACTGCGATGCGATGGTATGAGGTAATGTTATCCTGGAAATACGGAAGGGTGAAAAAAATACATGCATATTTAACGCAGGTGATTTTCTTTACGACCATGAACTTACCGAATTGTTTTTCAGAATCCAATATCCAATCCACTCGTTTTGTAGTATTTTCCTTAATTGATTAACAATAAATGTATGCTATCACGTACTCATTATTATTATCATCGTTATAATTAACTTTTTTAAAAAAACTGATGAACTTGAGAAGTATTAAAAAAGGAAGCACTATTATCTAAACAATTTGGAACACTAACAAAACGTAAACTTATGGAATTTCACCCCTTTTTTCCTCCTGTCCTGTTTCTTTCGAGCTGTTTCTCTCAGCTCCCATGAAAAAATGAAAGGTTAAACTAGTTTTCAACTGGAGAAACACATCCGTTTATTTTGAGTTCCCTCTACTTCCAGTTAAATAAATGTTGAGAAGAATATTCTTTACAAAATTTTTTATTTGTTTATTTTTTAATCTGCACTAGTGTTTAATCTGTCTTCCTTTCTATTCGACGAGTTAAAAACTTTGCTCATGCGTATTATGTAGTGCCACCTCAGGAAAAAAAACTTTTCTTACGCACATTGTACATCCACACATCACAACTATTACATATTTTGGAAGAAGAAGTAGAGAAGATGAAAATCCTGCTTCAAATGTAAACACGAGTTTTTTATGCTACTACGCAAATCGTCACAATAACATGAACGCATTTCATCATATTTCATTGCAAATGCTCACTCAAGATGAAACAACAACACAAAAGAATCTAAACCGATCCAATTCAATACAACCCAGGAGACGTGAAGAAAAAGAAGAGAATGCGTGTGTCATTCGTCTTCATCGGGACTAACGCTAACATTGAGATATTTCATGCATTTCAATTTCAATTGTGTTGCAATGAAATTATAACGAGGAAGTAATCAAAACACAATTCTAAACGACAACAGTAACACAGTCAGAAAACAAATTATCTTTCTTATGATCCGTGTAAAATCATTAGTGATGCAGATAAAATTGCAAAAAATCTTTAAGCATGTGCGTAGTAAAATTTGCCAATAAATATTTTTACTAAAATTCCGGTCTACATTTGATAGAAATTTATTTTTATCCTTACACAATGCCAACACAAACTTCAGAAAACAAAACTGTCACCAACTGTCAAAAAATATTTTTGCTGTCTCAGCAAGGTCGTCTTCTCCTGTCCTACTCACACATCTGTCACTTTGTTTTTGATTTCTTCTGATAGATTTTCAAGAATTGTCAGATGAAACAATTTTTTTCAAATTGACCATAATAATTTCCTTTGTTCCAAAAATTCACATATTCCAAAGGAATAGGCCATGATCATGGTCTACCGAATTTGAATATGTACCGAATTCAAAACTATTTTTTTAGTGTAAGCCGCCAGCTCTTGAGAGAGTAACAACAATGAAATGGCTTGGCTTTTGGCATGTACATATACTTGCGTTAGTTACGTACATTCGGTATTTCTATTTTTTTTTCATTTGAAAAAAAACGTGTTTCGTGGTCTACACAGTCTCAGCACTCGACTAATACTAACGAGGTGGTTTCGTTCGTCTCGTCAAAGCCCAGAGAAAAGAGACAGACGAAAAAAGACCATGCAGGCAAAGAGCAGTAAGTAAGTAAAGCAGGCACACATAATCTTATCCCATTCAACGCAGGATAATCATTTACTACAATATTACATACATACATGATGAATACTTTATATGTACGTAAGTATGCATACATATTATTTTTTTCTCCCTGCTAGTTTACTTAGGTAAAATGTGAATTGTGAATGCGAGTAAAAAGACTCAACTCAAAGTGAACTGCCAGGCCAGGCCAAGCCAAGCCAGTAAGTAGTAAGTTTTTGTGCTTACTTAAAAACATCCTTTTATTCCAATCCAAAATCCACAGTACAATGCAAGTGCATAGCCAAGCAAAAAAAACTCAACAAGCTCAAAATGCTCGTAAATGTTTACAAAGTAAAATGCCTTGCTTGCATGCTCCTTGGTTCTTTTCTAATAAGCTCATGTACCATTATACTTACTTACTTTAGTTTAGTTAGGTCTTGGTCTTTGTCAAGAAAAAAAAAATATGAGAAGGAAATTTACCATTACTGGAATGTGATTCTACTGGCACTTCATACACGGTATCATCATCTTAATATTATCGTCTTCGTCTTTAACAAAAAGAAGAGAATTTAAAGGGGAGACTGGAACGAGGGTACTTGTTCATGCATTTTTCCTTACAAAAAATACCTTATCCCTTAGGAGTAGAGAACAGAGAGAGAGGTGGATTGGATTCATTGGAATGATGATGATGCAACAACAATACTGTAACAATACATTGACCATTTTCCTACAAGGTGCAGGTAGGGAAACGAAGGAATAATGCAATATCTTATCATCATGATCGTCATCATTTTTTTCCAGTGCTCAAAGCGTTCACACTGTAGNAAAAAGAAGAGAATTCAAAGGGGAGACTGGAACGAGGGTACTTGTTCATGCATTTTTCCTGACAACAAATACCTTATCCCTTAGGAGTAGAGAACAGAGAGAGAGGTGGATTGGATTCATTGGAATGATGATGATGCAACAACAATACTGTAACAATACATTGCCCATTTTCCTACAAGGTGCAGGTAGGGAAACGAAGGAATAATGCAATATCTTATCATCATGATCGTCATCATTTTTTTCCAGTGCTCAAAGCGTTCACACTGTAGACAGGTACCTTTAAAAATCCTGAATGTAATGCAATGTAATGAAAGTAGATGCATACCAGAAGAAGAGAAGATGAAAACTTCTGTGTAAAAAAAGGAAACAAAAGTTTACTCACCCAACTTCTTCTTCTTTTTGCTGGAGTTGTACTTCTAGTTCTAGGGCTGCTGGAGAAAAAAAACTGGAAATAGTTTTTTTTTGTTGCTGGATGGAATACAGAACTAGATCTGACTGAAGTGAAGTGCACTAGTTCTTTATGAATATTACAAGAGTACGTAATATTGACTCGCCTTCAAAAGNAGTTTACTCACCCAACTTCTTCTTCTTTTTTCTGGAGTTGTACTTCTAGTTGCAGCTAGGGCTGCTGGAGAAAAAAAACTGGAAATAGTTTTTTTTTTGTTGCTGGATGGAATACAGAACTAGATCTGACTGAAGTGAAGTGCACTAGTTCTTTATGAATATTACAAGAGTACGTAATATTGACTCGCCTTCAAAAGAATCTTCTTCTTTTTTTTCACTTGCTTACTTCTATACACACGCACTCCCTATCTATCTGTATCTGCTCAGTTTTTTAATGCCGGTCGAGTCGACGGAGTCGGAGTCTTAGTCGTCTTCCTTCTTGTCGTCGTCATCATGATTATGATCATCATAAGTATTCTGTCTTGGAAGCGAGAGGATTTTTCACGTTAAAAACTTGAAAACAGCATGTCATGTCTCTCCATGTGAGTGTGAGTGCGGGAGCAGGATCATCATCACGGCCTTCTTAGATAGAGCCAAGGACTTCATTTCAATTTTCAATTCCGTCTCGTTAGGGTTAACTTGAGAATGAGTATGCAATGCGATGCATCAACTACCAACCGATATTATTATCCCTTTTTTCTTCACTTCTTATAAGCTTCTTTCTTTTTTCTCAATCTTTTTTTGTTTTCTCAAAAGAAACAAAAAACAACTATGCTTGAATAACGAAACCAAACCACATGGCCAAAGCCAGTCGTCCAGCAAGAATGAAACGAGTTAAGTAGAAATCCAGTTTCTCAATAGGATAATATCATGGTAAAGGGGAGAAATTGCGTTATATTTATGTACATTGCCTTCTTTTCCTTCCCAATTGCAATCGTCCCTCTTGTTGATAACACATTATAATAATAACAATAATAAGGCTTGAAAACGATTTTGGGTTTGAAGAAGGTAACAAGGAGAAGAAATGAGCGCCTTCGTTCTTCAATTCTTATGATGGATCATTTGGTGGATTGGTTTGGATTGGATTTTGGAATGAACAAGGAAGAAGGGGAAGGGATTCTTTTTCCTCTTGTGTCTATTCACGAAAATCAGTTTTTGTTGTGATTATGGTGCCTTGGCTTTGGCTTTGGCTTAGCTTGGCTTGGGGTTTTTGGTACCTTATCTTCTTTTTTGACTTTTTAGAAGCAAGTGGAACGGAATATATAAGAAAACAGTGGTGTGGTGTAGGACTTGGACTTGGCTTGAATTTCTTTCCTTGAATTGTAGCAGTCAAGTTGAGTGGAGGAAGAATGTGTAATCTAAGAAGAATGAAGAAGAAAAATAGGATGGTAACTGATTCTCTAAGGCTTATTTTATACTAATGCTTTAAATGACAAGACAAACGAAGATTTTCACTTGAAGCACGAACAATAAAAAAAAGGAGTTTTGAATCTGGATAGTGTACACATGTACCTTTTGTAAAAAGTAAACGCGCCGTAGTAAAAAAAGCATACCTTTTTATAAGTCGTCTTTTACGAAGCTTCTCCTCCTCAAGGAACACAAAAAATGCCCCGAGGGTTGGTTGTTGGATGGTTGATATGATGCTCCTTCTTTCTTTTCTTTCTTTACTCCAACTTTAGAATAATGCAATGTCGTATCGTCTCATGGTTCCCTGCCTTAGCTTTGGCTTTGGGAAATGCAACAAGGAAAAAAAGCTGTTGTAGTTATAGCTGTACTTAAGTTGTGTGTGTATTGCGTGATACTTGACTTGAGCGAGCGAGTAGCAGAAGGATTCAGTTAGAATGACGAAGGCCTTTAGAATAAGATGAAGTTTAAGGAATGAAATGATGAAGTGATGAAGTCATGAGAAGAGCACAACAGGAAAGGTTCTTCTTTTTTGTAAAGACAAAAATTTTTTTTGTGTTCACAAAATTACAAAGTATAAACAATGAGAAGAAAACTGGCTTTTGCTGGAGAAGTTGAGATGAGACGAGATGAGATGAGATGCCTTTGCTTCTGGATTTTTTTTCCAGAGCTTGTTGAGATCAGCACAGTCAGCAAAGGAATGGAATGAGCTACGGTTACGGTTTAGTTAGACCTTGTTAGGAAGAAGCCTTTTTTTATTCACAAAATGTAAATACGAATATGATGTGATGAGACGTGATGATGATGAAGTAGACAAACGTACGAAAGAAATTCTTACTCTTCCTCAATACCCCATTCCTTCACTAGCGACAGCGACTAGCTTGGTTTGAATCAAGTAGTTGAAGTTGTATTTGGAGTTGCGTGTGTAAACTCTGGAGAGAGAATAAGGAGAAAAGAGCTCCGTGTTGTCGTTCTGATTGTGATGGGATGCAGGCGAGTGAGTGAGAGGTGAAGCCAAAAAGGAGATGAGATGAGATGAAAACGATGATGAAGAGACAGCGCGGTGGTTGGAAGTAGTGGTAGTAGTGGTGGTGGTGGTGGTACTATATGATTTTCAAGAAGGAAAAAAAGTTGGAAGGAAAACCAGCTTTTTCTCTCCCTCTTCATACGAATCGAATGAATGTTGGAGAAAGTAAGTGAATGCTAAGATTCCATTCCAGCTTCCACTTTTTCTCGAATGGATGGATGGATGTATGCAGGCGTTTTCACTACCTGGATGTTGGAGAAAGTAAGTGAATGCTAAGATTCCATTCCAGCTTCCACTTTTTCTCGAATGGATGGATGGATGTATGCAGGCGTTTTCACTACCATTCTCAATCCAGTCCAGGGGAAAAGATGTATGCAGGATTGGAGTGAAAAAAAATAATGCTTTGTCTTCACTTCCCGTTAGGTATATGTGCTTGTGTTTGAGTGCGTCGCGTAAGATTGAGAGACCTGGACCTGTGTACTCGGGATCAGTAAAAAAAGGAGGTGGGTCTTGTGTTAACATTCCATTTTTATAGGATGGTTGTGTTCTTTCAATGCCCTAAAGAACATGAGAAGTGGAAAATGCTGGAGAAAGAGAAAAGGAGATTCTGGAATCGGAGAGTTTGTGGTCTTGTCGCGCTTGTCTTTTATAATTTTATTTGAAGATGAAAGAAACGAGTGGACACGAAGTGGTCAATTTCTCCTTTTTTGATTGTCTTACCACTTTCTGTGCGAACGAATGAGCAAAGACAAAGGACGTCCTTTAGAAAGAAGGAATGACCGTGTTACTTCATTACTTTGCAAAATTCGTGAAAAGTGCAGAATAATAAGATTAACGCAGCATGAGTCAACCTTCATACTTAGGCATGCTTACATTTCAATAAAGTTTGGAATTTGGAGGAACATAACGCATACTTTCGGTGACTGGATCCAGGTCTACATTTATAGATCTCTCCGGTTCTGCAAAAGAGAACAGTTGCGTTATCTGTAGCTCAAAATGAAAAACAAATACTCATCTTCTACTTAGGATTACGAATTTATGCTTATAAACGTTAGAAAATCCGTCCATCATTCTGATGTAATCATTCAAAGAAACAAAGTCGAGAGCGTCCTCTCAATTTCATGATACAAAATCTTCTGCAGAAATTCATCCTTTTCCGGACTATTGCTCTGGAGTATACAATAAAATCCGCAGAAAATTGTGTTTTAAATTGAACAAAAAATTTAGGAATCCAAGAGTGGCATTTTTGCACGCAATAAATAAAATTCATGTGAAAAAATCTCTGGTTAAATTCTTCTAAAAAAGAATGTAAAGCAATGCGTGCAAAAGAAGGATAAAGGCATTTGTTTGT
>JAHZMX010002314.1:0-26190 GCA_027743895.1 Seira musarum | reverse complement strand
TGGCGAATTATTTGACGATGAGGAAGATTGGGAAAGAATTTATAGCGTACCCGATGTAGACTCCCGGTACCTATTTTCACCGGATCCAACAACCACTAGGAAGTCTGTAAGCAGAGGAAGTCGGGAAGGATCGAGTAGGCCACAAATCAAAAAGAGTAGTAGTAGCTTAAATGTACAAAAACCAAGTCCAATAACTTCCGCCTCTTCTATGAAAAACCTGAAAGCTCAAGGATCACACAGCAGGGCGGGGTCCCGGAGAGTTCGTGTGACACCCCAGGCGTCGTCGAAAGGAGGCCAGAGAAAGGGCGGAATAGCTTCTACCAAGCAATGGAGTAGTACTAGCAGCGTTCACAGTAAAAAGCGTTCTCCTATGGCTTCATCAACGCCATCGTCAAAAAGTTTAGGTAAAGGTAATCATGTAAATCAACACGGAGTTACACATCACCATCATCAGCCTCCCACGGGTAATGGCAGCAACGATCACCACAATAGTGCTAAACGTGTTAGCTGTGCCACAACAGGGGATGGTCTAGATCAAATGATCTTTCGAAACGGGATAGGAGCTTTCTTTGGGACGCCAGCAAGTAAAAAGATTTCTCAAAATCATGAGCCTACCCCAGAGGAGATGTACAGACGAGAATTGGAAGGGTGGAAATCGAGATTAACTACATCCGCTACCATCTTTGCTGCTACTTTGTTCATCCTCTCATGCGCTTCCTTACTTTTCGTTTTCCCTATTCTAGTCGATCCCATTTTAGTAGGATTTGAAGCTCAGTTTTCAGATGAACCAGTATCCTGCAGGTAAAAAAGTTATATGACTTGAAATGTGACACCAAAAACAAACTATAAATAACATAATAATTTCTATATAATTTTTAAAGGACAACAAACTTCCGAAATGGTTCTGGATCATCAGAGTGTGCCATTCCATCCTGTCGTGAAGGATGTACCTTAGACTTATTTTCTTGCATATTTGTAGAGGTCGAATATTCAGTTGCAGCAGATAACCTTATTTCACAAATTACACCTTCGCCATCCAACAGTACTGTTAGTAATAATTCTATCAACTTCTCAAACGTCACCAATAATTCTTCAATCTCTTTACTTTCACCATCCCATCTGGAAGTTGATAGCCAAAAACGCTCTGCAATTCTTTTGATAAACGTAAACGGATGTGGTTATCCACCAGACGTTTCGTGCTCCGACTTTGAAAAAAAATTTGCTCCAATTCATACCGAATTTCCATGCTACTACAGTCAACGCAATGCGTCAATCGTGGTTCCGCATTACAGTCGACATACAGAAATTATTCATTTGACACTCGCAGTCTGTGTCCCCGTTGGAGTGGCTCTATTTTCAGGCATTTCTCTCTACCTCTTGGTTCGCTACAACGCTGCTTTGAAAACGAGCATTTACAAAAAATATGCGGCAAGAAAGAAAGCTCAGAGAGCAAAAAGACAGAAACTAAAGGAACAACATAAGGAAGAAGAGGATGTGGATGTTGAAGAAGATGTTACATCTATTTCTGAATTGGAACCATTAGAGGATTATGAACACAAGGAGAACAACAAAGCTATGCAAAATGGAAACTCCAGAATAGGAAATGAATCTAGGTAAATTAAGACAACATTGCTTTGCTTACTCAGATGTCAGAATTTTTAATGATTTTTTTTTAAATTCTTGCAGTAGCATGATTACCAGTACTCAGATGTGAACGACACAGTATTAATATTACGGGAAATTTCCTTGCGAGACTGATTTGTGATTTATTTGAATCTCCAAAACGGTATCCAGAATTATCCGGGGGGAGGGAGGGCGAACTTTTTTCGCCTGAAAATACGCAAAAAAAACCTGAGCTCAAATAAACGATTTTCAGGGGTATGCGTGATTTTAAAGATTATGTATTTGAAACTTTGAAAGTCAACAATCTTGAATGATAGCATAAATTTATGTTTATGTAATAAGTATATTATGTACATAATGCAAACTAATTATGAACAGATGAACACGACTTGAGTAAATTTGAAACATTTTATGAAACTTTGTACCTAGATTATTAGTAGATACAGTAGTTATAAGTCTATTTGTGCATGTGTGAAAGTGTGAGCGTTCGGGTTCCGCAAGAATATTTCGCAAAAAATATAACATAATGAAGTCGAATTTACAATTTATTTTCGATGAATAAAATAAAAATAATTTCAAGAATTGCAATAACTTATTCAAGTGCGGGGCTTCTTTTATTACCAATTAATTGATGATTGGTCAGTTCACGATAAACGAGAAAATGCAAAGCCAAAGATGGAGAAAGGAGGTATAGGCACGTACAGGAAAAGAAAGCATGAGAAATAGGTACATGTATTTAGTCTTGAATTGAGATTGAGTTTGGGAGGAGGAACAAAGATTCTGCTTTCACTCTGCCTCGTTTTGGCGTAAAGTTGTAGATTGTTGAGAACATAGAGAGATGCGATTGGAAGCGGTAAACAAATTCTGTTCTTGTGGTCCAGCAAAAACACCTTGTAATGCACTCCACTTTACTATTGTGCACAGTCAAATCCCTACTTTTTTATTAAATGATAATTAAATGATGATAACACAGGGTGAATAGTTAAAGACAATTATTTTTGCTTCTAGATGTTCATTTTGTTTTGATTCGGAGCACGGTATCAGTGAAACCATCAAACTGTCGGTCACACGTGCCATTTACTCAAGTAGAAATAGTTTGGGGGAAATCTGTCGCCGCAGCTTCCACCAAACATTAACCGTTATGGCCACAAGGGTGGAAAGAATTCAAAACATTCTGCAAAAAGAACTGAATCCTGTTCATTTAGATGTTATTAATGAATCGCACATGCACAACGTTCCAAAACATGCTGAAACTCATTTGAAGGCAAGCAAAATTCATTCTAAATACGGATATTACATTTGATTTGATGTGATTATACCGGAATGATTTTTTAAAAACTTAATTGTTTTTTTTATCCGCAGGTGGTTGTTGTCTCGTCACAGTTTGAAGGCGTGGGGTTAGTAAAACGTCATCAAAAGGTAATTACGTAGAAATGAATGGATAATAGGATGTTAGTTTAAGTTTAGGTAAGATAAATGTGTTTTTAAATATTCCATGACTGTCTGGACATTATATTTTAGGTTCAACAACTTCTGAAGGAAGAGTTAGACACTGGCCTCCATGCTCTCTCTATTGTTGCGCGAACTGAACCTGAATGGGAAAAGAGTAAAACCGTAGCTCCCAGCCCAAATTGTCAAGGTGGATTTGGAAAATAGAATTTCTTTCAGGCACATATTCAATATATTTATAGAATCTAACCATTCATGAGTTGAAGTGATTAAGTGATAGCTGTAAGTGTTAATAGTATGCATGTTAAAGAGTGCTTAAAAACTTGAAACGCACGTAATAAACATTTGTATGATGTTTTAATAGCCCTAATTGTGCCTCTCTCTGATTTTCTTGTTTTAAACCCTAAGTTAAATTGCCAAGAATTGTTTCACCTGTAATTTCAAACATGGCTGATTCGGATGTATGTAGTCCACCAGATCCCAAGAAAGCAAGAAGGGAATTAATTGCCGTTGCAGCAGTTTTAAATGACTCCATTTCGAATACAAAGATTCAACTGCGTCAGATTTACAAAGCCCAACTAAAATGCAAAAAGGATGCGAATAATTTGCTAAAACTTTTGCCTTTACTTCCTCCGGATCTGGAGCATTTAAAGCGGATTCGAAATCGAAACGAGAACTTAGAAATTATAATCGGACCAGATTCTCATTTTCTGGGAGATAAAACATCAGAACTTCTTGTCGCTTCATCAATATGCTTGACAAATGTTCCGTCTATGAGACCCCTGACAAGTGTACAATTTAAAAAATCTAATGAGTTTTGGCCCTGTAACTTTCACCCTGATAAAGAAATTGAAAAACTGATTTCCGAAAACAGCGGCTTCAACAGCTCAGAGCTCGAACTGATTGCTGCAAATACAAATTTTATTTTAAGAAAATTCGAATTATATGGAAAACAATCTTGTGGAGTATTTGATTCAAATGAAAACGAAATGGTTTGCATGGGGTATTCTTCAAAGGACTTGTTGGGTCACTCTGTAATGAATTGTCTAAATATTTTAGCTGAAACACAAAAGCATGCCGATGAAAAAGATGTAAAGCGAGATTGGGATTTTGGGGAAGTATCATGCAAAAGATTTTTTAGAAATAGATCTACCGATTATTTATGCACAGGATTAGAAATTTATTTGAGTCATGAGCCATGCATTATGTGCGCAATGGCACTCCTCCATTCCCGGGCCAAGAGATTATTTTTCGTCCATGAAAATGTCAAAAATGGTGCATTAATATCGACAACAAAGTTACATTGCTTGAATGGAATTAATCATAGATTCCAAGTCTTTCAAGTAAAGTTAAGAGAAAAATAAAATGTAAAGCCAAAACCAGAAGACTTCTTAAATCCGGAACTTTATTTAAAAAATTCATACTTATACAGATATTAGATATTATTCCTAAAATGGTCGCATTATAATTTTGAGGCGCATACCGGTTCAGAAAAACTTATCGAAGGGGGTAAGTTATTGAATACCTAATGATTTGGATTTGGTTGGCTAATCATTAATTCGTAGTCCGACCTAAAACACACACTTATAAATGCAATAAAATAAAAGAAAGTAAACTGTTATATTAATTTGCCAGCTTTTACATTAGAACTAGTGACTAACAACTTCATCCCTAACAAAATTAAAATTAGGTTATGAAAAAAATTAATCATAATGGTGATGATTGTGATGATGATGATCCTCATCAGTACAACCTCCCTTACCCCCACTCTTGCTTTCAAAGAAAGTATCAGGATTCGCTGGACGAATATCGTGAATCTGTGCAAACTGGACTAAATCCCTCCGCATGGCGTAAGCGTCCTCTCCATCAGCATAATACTTCGGCTCGATTTCTGATATTTTGAACTTGAGCGTGTTCGTGTATAGGTTGAGAGCAGCCCGATTACTCTTTCGAACGTGAAGGGATACGTATTTTGCATTGAAACACTCTATCATCGCTCGAGAGGCTTGATCCATTAATTTCTGCGCTATTCCAAGACGTCTGTGTGATCTTTGAACAGCTAGTGAAGTGATGTGGCCATGGGGCACCTCTTCAGATTCTTCTTCCATTTTTGCTAGCACGTACCCAACAATTTTCCCTTTGGTACTTTCCGCANTTTGCATTGAAACACTCTATCATCGCTCGAGAGGCTTGATCCATTAATTTCTGCGCTATTCCAAGACGTCTGTGTGATCTTTGAACAGCTAGTGAAGTGATGTGGCCATGGGGCACCTCTTCAGATTCTTCTTCCATTTTTGCTAGCACGTACCCAACAATTTTCCCTTTGGTACTTTCCGCAACGTAACTTAACTGTGGCCAGGAAAGTCCGTGATAAAAGTAATATTTCATTTGATAATTTTCTGGTAAGCAAAGCAGGTTACAATGCTGCATATTCATCAAATCCTCCGGCGTAGCCACACGAATGGAAACCATTTTGATAATTTATGTACTTGATTCTACTGATTTCCTATACAACAAAAAAAAATCAGACAAGTCTATATGTAATGTAAATTCTTGAATTTAAAAATTCAGAAAAAATAGGTTTAGAAAGTTGCTCAGTATTTTACTTACACACTCTCGTAGGCAAAAAAACGACTTCGTTAACACTGTATCCTTTAATTTTAGTATGGTTTAAATCGTTAAAGCAATAATCGGTTGTACGTGCACGTAACTCGAATTTTAAAACGGAAGTCGAACAAAATACATTTTGTGAACTTTTTTCGGGTCCTCTGAAACTGAAACAGCGTACTTTGCTTTCTCTCGATCCTTTCCTTTGGTTGCCTGAATCCTGGAGATATTTAAAATTACCGCTTCAATGGTTGCATAAAATGAGACTGCGTTCTCTCGATCCTTTCCTTTGGTTGCCTGAATCCTGGAGATATTTAAAATTACCGCTTCAATGGTTGCATAAAATGAGACTGGTGCTTTCGTTCGCTCCTCGCCTCGTCTCATCATCAGAAAAGCAAACAAAAGGGTTGCATTGATTGAAAGTTCAAATGATATGTTGGATGGAATTGAAATACATATAACGAAAATATGTACATAAATAAAAACAAATCGTGCACGTGCTTTCGGGTTTCAACACGGTTAGGTGAAAGTGTCAAGTTTTTTGTGAATTATAAATAAGTTTGTGGAATTAAGTAATGAAATAAGTTATTTACATTTTTAAACAAAAAGACAGTTAAAGTTGTTTTTGATCAAGAGTTTAAAAAAAGTTTGTGAAGCCACAACCGAACCTCAACATTAGCTTCGACAGTTAAAGTGGGGAATCCCCACTAGGGATGTTCGTTAAAGTTAGAGATGAAAGGTAAAAGAAGATAATACTAATTTTCCTCCGAATAGAACGCTGCTTTAATCAAAAATCAATTATGAATTTAAAAGGGAGTCATTGTGGCGACCAAATTAACCGTCAGGGTTAGGCTTCGTCTTCACTTTTGCCTTCTTTCTTCTTTTGAGCTTTTTTACTACCTTTTCCTTTCTTTCCCTTCTTGCTCTTGGTCTTAGTCTTTGTCTTGTTTTTCTTCTTCTTTCCAACTGCAACTGGTGAATCATTCCCTGTTCGCATCTCTTTTACTGACTTCACTTCAGTTTCCGTTTCTGCTTCGTTTTGTCTCTTTAAAGCGTCATCAGCAGACCCACCTGTAGATCTTGATCTTCGTTTGGTACGCTTTTCATTCCCACTGCCTTCGTTATTGGAAACGACATTTTCTTCGCCACGACTGCCTTTCCGTTTGTCGGAATTTATACGTTCTGCTGATCCTTTACTACCCCGACTTCCGGATTTTCTTCCGGATTCGTTGCTCCCTCTACGCTTTTTGGACTCCGTTTCTTTTGGTGAACCCCAGTCTATATCTTGAGCCTTTCCTCTTGCTTTGGTTTTCATTGGCCGCAAGGATGGATCAAGGGGACAGACGACTTCGAGGGGTCCACCTCCCAGCATCCCTATACCTCCTCCACCACCGCCACCCAATGATATATAAATACCGTTGTTATTATTGGCATCTGATGTGTTGTTACTTCTGTATCCGCAACAATCACAGTTACAATTTCCGCACGGCGACCTTTGTTGTTGTTGTGACTGCTGTGGAGGTAGATTTTGACTTCCTGTTTGCTGAATGTTAGAGTTTTCGCCCCAATTTTGTTGTTGATTCTTTGGTTTTCATTGGCCGCAAGGATGGATCAAGGGGGCAGACGACTTCGAGGGGTCCACCTCCCAGCATCCCTATACCTCCTCCACCACCGCCACCCAATGATATATAAATACCGTTGTTGTCATTATTGGCATCTGATGTGTTGTTATTTCTGTATCCGCAACAATCACAGTTACAATTTCCACAGGGCGACCTTTGTTGTTGTTGTGACTGCTGTGGAGGTAGATTTTGACTTCCTGTTTGCTGAATGTTAGAGTTTTCGCCCCAATTTTGTTGTTGATTGTTCTCCCCCTGTCCATCACTTAAATTCAAAGCCTCCTTGATTTTAGAAATTACATAGTAGGCCTCCACCTCCGTAAAGTCCTCCATGTTCAAAATTTTAATAGTTCGTCCACCATATTGGTCTGCGAGGGCTTCTACCTTGTTTTCATCATATACTGTATCTCTTCTGAAGTGTTTTGGGAATGTTACGTTCAAATCGCAATCCTGCCCTTGCTCCTTTTTGGCAATCCAACATTTACCAGAAAAATATATTCCTACTGACATTGGGTAAAATTCTGCTTCAAACATGGAAGCCTCATTAGCGTTACAAGGAAAGTTTTCGAGAATAAATCCTTTTGGAACGTCAGGTTGGGTCATCCTACAAATCATGATGAGCTTCACCACTTCCATTATCCCTGCCGAATTTAGGTAAAGCTCTTCATCGCCCATGAGTTGAATGCACATGGATGCTAGGCGTTTGATGGGTAAAGGAAGAAGGGCCAATTCCTCCGTGCTCGAGTTGCTATAAAATGCTTCTGACCAGTATAAAATCTCTTTATCAAAATTGATATGCGTGAATCCGATGGCTTGAGCTAATTGCTGACAGAACAGATAACGTGTTAGATCTGCAGGTACATGTCCATGACCGAAAATCCAAATCACTGGTGGCGTTAGATATTTAATTTCTCTGAATACGGCGTTTATGATTTCATCTGCGGTTTTCCCTTTGTAGCCTTTTCCTTTCACTTGCCATTGTTGATTTGAGTTCGAACTTCCGTCGCCACAATTCAGAAATGATTGTCCTTCAGCATAAAAGCTGGGCAAATCTGGTCAGTCATATTGAGGATAGATTGAGGTCAACTATTTAACGTAAACAGCAATACTGGACTTGGGATTGTTTTAATGAGAAAACGCCGGTCAGGCATTCCGTACAGTTTGTGTTGGGCTCTAGATGCTTCCTGCCGCATGAATTTGTGCTGTTTGTCGGGCAAATCCATTTTTCCTTGAGATAATTTGACCAGGGGAAAGAACATTTACATGCGTTATCACAAAGGCGTCCATTCATGTCTGCAATTGGAACCGTTACTTGAGGGCAGGTGCAACAGGTTTGTTGAATATACCGTCGCTGTTGTCGGAGGCAAAGATGAGCTTTACACTGTTCAACGAAAGAAAATAAAACTGATATTTTTTAAAACTAAATTTTTACACCACCTAGAAATTTTGACTATCTTTCAATTGACCTTTCCAGTTTGGCAAGTACAGAAGCAGGTGCATACAGCAGCGTCCATTGAATTTTGAATTTGAAAGAACTAGGAATTTAAACAACTTTTTATTTACAAAAAGTTTACCAAGATTAGGATATTTTAGGTAACTTGATTCCACTAAAAACGTTGAGTGACGCGAAAGAAAATTGTTTATAGCATTCTTATATTTTTTTTATTTCAACAGTCAGAGTAGGCGAAAACTTTTAAATAACCAACACTACTTGCGGAAAATTATAGTTTAATTTGTTTCCTAAGCTTCTTTTGTCAGTCACATGTCGAAAAACGAGTCTTCTTCTTGCGACGACTCCTTGTTCGAGTTACTCCTCTGCGACTTCCGATTACTCGCTAATGAGTCATGGTCTGATGACAAAGACTGTTGTGATGGAGGCTTTCCAAACATGAAAAAATTGTTCTTTTCTTGAGTCGGTGACATCCTAGTAGGTCTCACATTTACACTATCTCCTCCTGCCCCGTAGTCGTATTCAGGAGACGGCGTTCTTAGTTTTGGAAGGAGACTTTCCTGTGCAACAAAGTTGGGTACCATTGCATTCCTAATTGCTGTGGTTAGTCGGTTTTCATCTTCTTGTTGAGCGTACGCAGTAGGAGGTGGCAATCTTGCACTCAATGAAGCAGGCTTGTCCAATGGAAGTTTTGTGTCCTCTTTTCTTTCACTACCTTCTGGGCTTATTTCCGCAACCTTTGTCTCGAGCTTCATAATTTTCTTCCAAAGCTCAGTAGAACCTTCTTGTGTCGCCT
Source organism: Seira musarum (assembly GCA_027743895.1). NCBI lineage: Eukaryota > Metazoa > Arthropoda > Collembola > Entomobryomorpha > Entomobryidae > Seira > Seira musarum. The sequence continues at coordinate 16,646 of JAHZMX010002314.1, read as the reverse complement.
CTATTGTATCCCCAGAACCTCCTTGGTCAATGTAAGATTGTTCTTCATTCTCTAACTCCTCTTCAGCCATTGCTGCCGATGACACGGATGATGCGGTGATGGTGCTGGGGTAATTTGGAAGTGTCGGTAAAGACGTTTCAGATTGTTTGTCGGCGATAAATGGAGACGGTATTTTGCCTATTTCAAAGTCTGCCATTGGTCCAGGTCCAACAAAGAACTCATCACGATTATCCGTCAAACTTATTGGTGCAGGATGTTTGATACGAATTTCGTCGAAGGGTATGCGCTCATCATCTTCAAAAGAATCTTCATCGAATTCTCTTCCTTCAGAAATAAACGCAGAATAAGTTGACGACGGAGGAGCAGGACGGTTAAAACCTGAGAAAACACGAGCATCTTCTTCAATGTCCACTTGACTTTCTCCATTGACAATTTGCTCATATTTTTCAAGGTTTCTTCTTACAAGTTCATTTATGAAGTCCATTGTATCCTTTTCGACGTCTTCAGCGTTTATAATTCGAATAGTTTTGGAACCAAATCGTTTACAAATTTTTTCGCCCTCTGCGAGATTGAACGTGCCAAGCCTCTTGTGACTTTTCATTTTTACGTACTGGTTATCCGCAGCCTTTTTTGCGTTTGGGTCGTTTGGATTCATTAGGTATTTTGATTGTGAACCGGTTGAGGACGCCGTTGCCGTGACTCGCCGATCTTGTGGTCTGACGTTTCTTTTCTGGGGCACTCCTTCCGTAAAATAGATTGCGAGCGCTGCCGGATAGAACACTTTCTCGAATGCGAGCCCTTCAACCAAGTCGAATGGAACTGAATCCATTATGAATCCTTCACATGGAAGACATTCAGCCATGGCAAATTTATACAATTCCAATATTTTATTTCTCTCGATCGGCAAAGCTGTGTCAAACGTAATCCGCTGCGAATCCAACATTGTGAAGGAGTAAACATTCCCCTGGTTTTGTGGCGTTTCAGGAGGCATTGGTAGTTCCGAAGAAATTCTTGGCGAAACATTTGTAGGAAGTTTGTTGGGTGCTATACTTGTTGAAGCTAGACTGTGCGAGGATGGCGTTGCGTTACAAGAACTTTTTCCAAAGTGGGGATGTGGACACGTCACGCACTGTGCATGTAGCTTGTCGTTCTTTCCATTCCTGAATTTTTTCATCGAGATTTACGTAGCCGAATCCGAGTTTTGCTGCAAGCTGCTTGGAGAATATTTTCCGTTTGTTGATCGTGTTCTTGGTCGCGGGTCCTATGATCCAAACAATGGGCAAACACAAATCTTGTAGATACTCCAACAAAATATCTTTATCATCCCCTGAGCGTTCTTGCACCTTTTGCAGATTGTACTTTGGAAGTTTTTTGAAGCGTTTCAGACTGGCAGAACTCGGACATTGCCGTCCTGGACCAGACATCATCGCCATAGTTTGTTCGATTGATTTTGCGTATTTATTTTCCATAAAATAACTGAGTAATCCCCATGCAGTCGACTTGTCTCGTGCAATCCAAGGGAGAAGATGACCTCGGCTGTCAACGATTATCTCAGTTTTTGAACAACCAGGATAATACTTGCCGCAACTTTGTATATGGGCAGGCTTCCTTGGCACCCGCTTCCCAGTTTCCTAATTTCCTTGGACAAAATGCATCATCGTACTTTAAAGTAGAGAATAAAACAAGTTATTTTTAGTTATATGAATATTTTGTGAATGCCTTTCAGAATTCCACTGCTACAATAATATGATGATTTGCCGATTTTCATACCTGTCCTGCTGAATAAATTACAGACATTTCCTGAACCAGCGTCGTGTGTTTTAGTTTTACAAAAAATACTTTTGTTTAAAAAAAAACTGTTGTTTTAGATGTCTCGTAATGTGCGATCAAAAATACTTAATTAATATCATTCTAACCTAATAATGTTTTGCAGGAGTCGTGACTTTGGAATTTGAAGGATTGAGGTGAAGAGTGCAGTTCGTACAAGTTTCTTGACAACAGACATAGAATTACAAGTAAACCAAGATGGTCAAAATCTGGGGCGGTCTAACTGAAGACCCCCGGAAATATCCCGGAGGTATGTTCAGGAGTCATCCCTCTGGCTCTAAGCCGAAGAAAACCTACATAAAATGCCCAAAGCCATTTGATATCCAGCGAATGATCATTGCAAAAAATTTAATGAGGTTGCATGATATCAATGTGTACCTGGCTAAAAAGACTGACCTGGACTTTGAGAAAAAAGTTGAGCAATTCCGTAGATTGGGCTTGTCCGGCTCCAGGACCCCACGAACTGCATTCAATAAATGTCGAAGGAAACGAATTGAAATGGAAGGGCCACCCCCACGTCGTTTTATCACCGAAACTCCGAACATACGTGGGTATTATATGTTTTTCATACAAATTCAAGTAAGAAATTGTTGTCTATTCTGAAATTTTTACGATAGATAACACAATTGAGAGAGCCTATTTGGGTCATGGAAAATATGACTTCGACCTACTAACATACAAAGGAATTATTCATCCGAGGCACCTGTCCATGTCTGGTGATATTTATAACGATAAAAGGGAAATCGCATTTCAACGAAAAACTTGGGGCGTAAGTTTTTTTTCTTGTAAATTGACTAGTGCTTTCAACGTAAACAACAGTCGGCTCCAAAATATTAGTTTTTACATGCCTATGAATTTTTTATTTGATTGAATGTTTATAGAAACGACTACTTAGGGACCTTGATTCAGAAGTTGTAGTCGAAATATCCTCACGCTACAGAATGGTTGCATTAGAGGGTGAAAGTAAGTTTTTAATAGGTCTATTTCGTTAGATGGTAGAACATATGCGTTTTTCTTTTCTTTGAATTGAGTCTTAATCTTATTTACAGGTTTTTTCCCGCAGCATCATTTTACAACTTATCTTGACTCAGCTCGTTTTGCCCTCAAAGAACGAAATTGGGCAGTTGTCGCCCTGTGTCTCTCTGCTATGGTAAAAAATGTTGGCGATAGACCCAGTCGATCAATGGGCCGGCAGGGCGCTTTCACTTTACACCCCCTGTGGACGGTGAGTCATTATGTTATGTCATTGTCCTATTTACGAATCACAAAGATTAAGTTTTTCTATAATCACTAATCGTAAGAGAATCAATCGTTTCATTTTAGTACGGATTTCTACTTGTTATTAATCACTTTAAAAACGATATGGTGGCCGTTACGCAATTTGCTAGGTGAGAAGAAGCATAAAAACTTTAATAATTGTAAAGTGCACTTAAAGTAGCTTTTCCGGAACATGTATTGCATTGCAAAGATCAATTATTATTGCAGACAGATGCAGAAACTTTTCTACTTTAAGTTTCCCTTGTACATTGGTACACACGTTGCCGTTTGGTTAATACAAAAGGGTTATTTCCTCGAAGCGATTCAACTACTGGAAGAACCGGTAATATGCACCTTTGCAATCTAGACATTCACTATTGCTTTGAAACTGAGACTGAGATTAAATTAATGTTTTCCTAATTCTTTTGATATATTCAGGGTTTTAGTATAGAAAATGATGCTCATCCAGATCATAAGGGGTTCACTCGAAAACGTCCAAGTGTATATCATTCATTTGAGAACCCCAGAAAAGATCAGGCGATATTCATATATGACTTGATCAGAGCCACGCAAATGTACGTAACGTGGAAAAGGAAACAATGTATGATGCTTGATAATCAGGACCCCCTCTCTTGTAAGTTGATTTTCATAACGGTTTCGGTGTTTAGTGAGTGGAATAAAGAATGCATAGCTAAAGCTATTAATTAAGTATAATAAACAGAATGGTTCGACGTCTTTTTTAGTTTATTCAGTACATGAGGACGAAGTGAGACGGGCTGGCGAACAAGCGTTGTCAACCTACGAAAGCATCTACACGCTGCAGAAGTCATTGGGGTCCGATGTCATGATCTTCTTGCATCCCCTGATTGAACTTCTGATAGAATACAGATCTATGAGTAGAGCCTACCAATTGCTTCAGGAATTATGGATAGAAAATGATGGAAATTGGTTCTTCGAAAAATACTTTGTTGATTTCGTGGCAAAACATGAAAACGTATTTGATTTCGAAGATATACACAAGAAAATGAAAGATAAGGTACGTTTCAAAATATGATGCAAATAAATGGCTTTTATGATGTACTATCGAACATATACTTATGTAATTGTAAATTTTTGTTCCGCAGGTCGCTGACAAATTTACATGCACGGTGGATAAAGATGTTACTATGATTGGGCGTCGGAAAATAAGTAAATTGCGTAGGAGAAGAAAGAAAGAGTTTATCGGCATTGAGCAGTCATTCCATCAAATTCCTAATCCAGAATTTTTGCTGTCTCGACCAAGCTAATTTATGCAACTTAAAGAACTGTGAGTTAACTAAGAGTCTGTGAGACTGATTATAATAATTGCTTCTCATTTTGATCTTTTATTTTACTTACGTATTAAAAGATTAATTTATTATTTTTTAGTGCAAACTTGCAAAGTGCAAAACTTTATCGTTTTTACATTTTATAATAATAACAAATACAAACTTTAGCGTTCTAAAATAAATCAAAGCAACTGAAACTAGAACATTTACAGCTATAAATTATGCATTCAAAAATATTATTATTATACATATTCTACAGCGTTAGGGAGTCAGAGACTTTATTAAAGTATGAAAAAAGTCTTAATAAATTAATGACTTTTTAATGAGTAAGAAATAAAATGCCTTTCCATAAGTACACGTAATACTTATCCCAGTAATGAATCCATTGAAAAGCTGGGGTCTGTTATATAAACACCTGCTGGCTAGAAAGCACATCCGTAAACGGTGTAACGATTTCTCTGGTGGCAAAATAAAATGCGAGACCAAATGTGATAGATATTGGAAGAGCTGGTAATGCTTTTTTGAAAATCGCCAGTAGAAGAAGGGTCAAACAAAGTCCCTGCAAATCAATTCTCATCATATTAAGACTACCTTGGTTTTATAATTTTTTTAGCAAAGGATTCTACTCGAAAAATGGTAGCACAGATTCAACTTACAATTAGAATAGCCACAAAACAAGCAAGAGTTGTATTCCAATCTCCATACGATGACGCCTTTCCAACCAAAACGCTGTAGAAAATAAAGTCTCCTAGGCCGAGTTTCACACCACCTTATTGAAAACGGAACAATCAAATTTTCAAACGCGGTTTAAGTTTAATGGGTTTTAAATTTAATGTATGGATAAGAATGCTTCTATCATCCTCATTATCTTACGGTCCTCCTCGTCTTCATCAAGCATTGGGTGTCTACTGTTTGGTCCTTGGTTGGGATGATTGTTTGTTCCATAATTCTGAGGGCGTCGCGACGACTGATTTGAGGAGCCACCAGCAGTACTTGCAATGGCTTCTCTCCTTCGTTCCACACGACTTTCTAGACCTTCTCGCCATTGCGGAGTGAAACCATCTGCAACATCCACGGGATCCAGTCCATTACTACTACCACTGGGTCCGCTGGAAGAGGGTGCACCTTGGTGCGTCTCAACTCCTCCATTGGATTTATTTGAACGCCTAGTTCCACTGTTTGAATTGGAGTTGGAATTGGCTCGAGAATCCTCATCGTCGCTAACAGTGCTAACGATGGAGTAGACTACAGTCGCTGTTTGTTTCAAAATTATCAAATGATATTAAAAATCCCCTCATAGCATATGCAATAAAATTCGTGCATTTAATCAATTTAAATTGGCTGCCTCACAAAATAAATGATCAATGATATATCGTCATTGTGAAACGGAATTGGAATCAGTAGTTGGAAAGTAACTCACTTCAAATAAAGATACGAAAACATAAATAGAAGAAGAAAGGATGACATGATCAACCATCCATGGATAACCTTATAACATCGATTCTTGTAGAGGAGGATTAACACACATGTCATGATGGCAATAACTCCAAGTAGAATCAAAGAGTTAAACGCAGCGTCTCGAATTTTAAATCCTGCTTCTGGGCTTTCTTCGTGGAACGGAGTGTAGACCCTAAATGAGCGAAAATTAAAGGGCAATTTGATTACAACCATTTTTGTTATAAATCACTTGGTATTGTGATGTGATATAAATACACAAGAACATAAAATTTACTCACAAATATCCCTCCCGCTTGGTGTAATATGTCACAGAAGATATGGTGGCGACTACAACTAACATGCACAGGGAAACAGGCGCAAAGAGTTTAATAACGTGTCTAGCCCCATATTTCAATTCAATCTCTTCCTCTTCTTCTGCTGTCGGTGGCGGTGGAGGACGGCGATTTTGTCTTTGCCTTGGAGCCCCATCCCGTTTTGGTGCTGAATCATCATTTGCTCTTCTGTGATGTCCAGAACTACTTCCACTTGTTCTCGGTCTGTCTCCCCCTCCATCTCCTTCCAAAGGTTCCCGGCTACTACTTGAAGGCCTTGTCCTTCGAGAAGGACCTCTAATTTCGACCTCTAAGTCTCCCTCGATACCTTCAGGTTGACTGTTATTTTCGGGTGGCTTGCCATCCGAATGAACTTGACTACCACCCCGAACTCGCTCTCTTCTGTCACCATCCGCAGCCGAGACGAGATCATTGTGAACTAGTACATCCATCAGTATCACTTTCGAAATAAACTAAGGACCTGCTGATGATATCACTTTACACCTTCACAACGACAACAATCAATAATCATGTATTTATTTTAAAAAAACTCAAACCGAACTCATAACACCTTTCTTTCAAAAAGGGATGCTTCTACTTTTAATACGGAGTTCCTTAAGTTTGAAGTTGAAGTATAATTAGTTTAAAATATATCGGATTCTTTTATTCCTTTTATTTAAATTAAGTCAAACTGATAAGATATTCTGGTTCGCCCATGATCATCTTCTGTCTGTCATTCAAAAGCCTATTTTGTATTCTCTCTATTTTTATCAGAGTGAATCACAATCACCACCCACAGGTATACCCAACACACATCATGCATTAGATATCGAAATATTATTGCTTTACAAATGTATTGTACAAGGGAATTGTGAACAGATGAACATAAAAGCATTCTTCTGTGGTAGGGAAGGAAATGAGATATTGGGAATGTCATCATCATCAACTCAAAGTGCGAGACTTTGTCTAGAGGGAAAAATATGACAAGCGAAAAAACAATATTATCGCATCGCAGAGTGTTTTAGGTTAAAAGTCGTTTCCGTCAATTAATAAAGCAAATTGAAAGTTGAATCCTTCCATAAAGCAAATTGGAAGTTCTTACATACCCATAATGATAATGCAGTTAAAATGATCTCCTTCTAACTGCCTTTGCTTGCTTCTATTGTTATTGTCAATTGTCAATATCATGTCAGAGAAAGAGAATCCCTTCAATAGTCTTCTGTTTTCAAGCTATTTTCTTATTTCTTTTGATTGAATGTGTACTATACAACGATTGCAAAATTACAATGGATCTCAATATCTATTCTGAGCCATTGTTCCCAATATCACAGGGATTACTATCGTCGTCCTCGTCATCTGCCTCCTCTACACAGGTTGCAACAAATGTAATTGAAGATTTGGGATCGCAGCTTAAGGAGGATGACGGTAAACTTGGAAGTATTATCAAGGCTACCCAAAGTTCGGAAGATTATGAATACATAACTCCGACGGACTGTGATGGCAGCGTTCCAGGAGATTATAAAAAGTCTCAGGAAGAGGTGGAAGCTGAAGTGTCGGAGGAAGAAGAAGAATTTTCCCTGGAATCTGTCATCATAAAATGTTCAGAATTGAAGCAGAAATATTGTACTTTCGGATGTGTGAACTTAGACAAACATTTCAGCGGAGGAGTGCCAACGTTTGGAATAACGGAATTCGTTGGCGGAGCAGGAACAGGCAAAACTCAGTTTTGCTTGCAACTTGCCATAACAGCTCAGTTACCAGAGAATCATGGAGGTTTGGATTCAGGTACCTCAATAATTTTAAGATGTACTTTGCTAAATGCGACGTTTGGTAAATTGTTAACTTCAAAATTAATACATTTGATTGTAGGTGTCTACTATATTTGCACAGAAGGACCTTTTCCATCCAAGCGCCTGGCTGAAATAATTTCCCACCTTCACAATAAATTTCCAAATGATGTTTCATCGAAAGTTGAAAATGCAATGAACAATATCTATGTGGATTACGTAAATGACATTGTGCGTTTACCCAGCACTATTTGAAATATTTTACTCATTTACTAGTATGTAAAAAATACACGAATATTTTAAGCGCTTATTTAATTTATTTGGATCATCTTAGGAAAGTTTAGCTACTAGTGTGGAAGTCAGACTACCGATGTTTTTGCGACAAAATCCTTCCAAGAAGATCCGTATGGTTATCCTAGATTCTGTAGCTGGTATCTTCCGTTACGAATATGAAGATATTAGCAAAAGAACTTATGAGCTGCGACAGTTGGCTCAAAACCTGCATGAGTTTTCGCATGAAAATCAAGCGGCGATTGTTGTTTCTAATCAGGTTAGAATGGAGGAGCTTTAGTTGTTTGTCACCTATTCATGCCATGAATGAGGTATGGAATTACCTAATTTGCACTTAACATCTTATTCTCTCAGGTAACTGCTAACCCCGACTTGGAAACAAACGTGGCTGCTCTAGGGATGGCTTGGAAAAATATGGTCACTACCCGAATATGTCTTTCTAAGGATGGAATTTCAAATCGTCGTCTATTGACGGTGAACTTCAGTCCTCATATTCCCTCGGTTGAAATCTCATACCAAATTGCGTCTGATGGAATAAAAGGTATTCTTGTTTAAAGCCAGATTGGAATTCCTAATCAGTCAGTTTTGGTAGTTTTGAAAAACATTTTTAGTCAACCAAGTGAACCAAGATTAAACCATATCACCCGAATGGTCTTTCATGCCTTTAAAGTTTTTATTTATATTATTTTTCGCTTATGTCGATTTCGAGAAAAACGTCCATTTTTCTAATAATACTGTAGTATACAATTAATGTACTATTATCCCATCCCATGGATATGGACGACCACGTATGCTTACCTACATGTTTGTTTTGAATAAAGACAATAATATTAATATCTATAAGTACAAATTACGAGAGCCAAAATTGATTAAAAGCGTACAAAGCCTTTAATTTATAGTATATTCATATTCATCCATTTTTGTTCTCAAACTCTCATGCACTTTTGTTGTTTAAAAAAATTTCTTCACGTTGTTGTTTATCTAGACTTTGTTTGATAGTATCCTTTATTTAAAATATTGAAATGTTTAGACTAATTATTTGAATCAGTTCGAAATCTCTGGACAATTTTAATGAAATCATGGAATACTTATTTCAATTTGATACTCTTGGTCACGTTCATTTTGATTCCAGTAAGTTCGCCTTCGTATTTATGAGTTTCAGTTCTTGGTTTGCGAACCTGACCCTTCCTGCGCACCGTCGCCTTTCGGAACTTCATTCTGTGTTTCACACGTGGATTTTTCAACTCCTTCTTCCTGTACGGTGTCAGACCCTTATTTTTAGCGATAGTATAATTAATTGCTCTCTTTTCTTGCATGCCCTCCTTGTCATCTTCAGTCATATTGTCAGTAATATTGTTATCGCCCAATTGGTCCTCTAAAGTCTTTCCATATGACGCTGTCACAAGTGGTTTTGTTTTTGCTTTAGATTTTTTGGCTTGCTTTTTTGTCTTCTTGGCGTCATCCAAAGACTTGAGGTATTTCTTCGGGTTGAAAGTGCTGAGTTCGTCGAGTAACCGTCTAAACTGCAGAATCCTTTTGATGACGGGATGTCCTTTACAACTGGTGGGACTGGTAGCTCGAAGATATAGATAATAGGAAATATTTATGCAGTAGCTAGAATCAAAATAAATTCATACGATAAATTATACAAAATTAGCTCGACATTAGCTCTAAAGTAAATACCCAGATGTTTAAGTAAGAGCAGTCATTACTTTAAAATCGTGTGGTATTTTGTTACATAAAAATCCCGCAAGAATGTTGACGATTGTTTGTCCAATTCTCGTTTGATAACTTTAGCTTCAGTTAGTTTTTCTACAAAAGAATATATTCATCACACAATAAGGAATCAAATTAATTGATGTGTAGTATTTGTTTAGCAAATATTGAGAGCTATGTACAAGGTCTCTTACCATTTCGTTCATCTAACATGTGAATAACTTCTGGGCACTCCCTCTGAATCAATTTTCTTTTCTCTGCAGTGGACAAACTGTCAAAGTCAACTTTTAAAATTTCTTTTTCCTTTTCAGCCTTCTTCGGCTTAGCCGAAACAGTTGGAACAAGTCCTAGAAAATCAGATTCATCCAGCTCTGCAGTCAATCGCTTTTGAATTTCCTTTGCCTCTTGTTCTTCTTGTTCGGCCATTTCAGCATCACTTCCTTCAAAGCCTCCAAAGTCCTGATCCACGTAATCCGTGTTGTGATAAACTCGAGCCTTCTTTCCCCAAGCACGACTATCGGGAATACCGTCATCGCCATCTCCCCCTTCGCCAAGAATGTCGTCGTCATTATCATCCTCCTCCTCATCGGATGCGCCTTGCAACAGGTCATCATCTTCCTCATCTGATGACAAATCCAATCCATAAACTTCCTACAAACCATCAATTATTTCACATTCACATTAGACACAATTAAATTTTAATATATATTATTCATTGCACTCCTTATTTATTCTTACTTCCTCATCAGAATTGTCTGGTTTGTTTCTCGCCTCACGGGTTTTGGCTTTCTTCCCCTTGTCCAAAAGGGACTTTTCCTTGAAAGTGTTGTACTGGTCGATTTCATCGTCCAGAACGGACTCTAAACGAGTTTCAATTTCATCCTCATCTTCTGAAAAAGCCGCATTCCTTAAGTTGTCTTTTGGTTTTTTGAAACCACTTTTCCTAAAGTTAATAAAATACAAACATGTTTTAAATATTTAAATTAATAACAAAAACAATTAAATATTGTTAATAAAAGCAAAAACATTTTTACAACTTACTTTTTACCCATTTTGTGTACGTATTTTTAAATTACCAAAGTTTAAGTTAAAATGACACAATTGCACGTGGTATAAGTTTCACAACAAGAACCTAAATCAGCATCGTCCAGCATGGGAAAAGCAATAAAAACAAAACACATGAATTCATATCAAGCCGTTGATCGTAATACCCCAATAATTCTTTGAAGATCGACGACTTTATGTTACTTTGTTCCTTTCAAACCTTCTGCTATGCCCATCATAACAAAGAGTCTTTGGGCCCCGCGTGTGATACCAAAAACACTCCGGCGCGTATTGAATACTCTTGTCAAAAAGAGAAATATTTTATTGACTGAAAACTGAGACTCTAAAACGGATATTGAATTCGTTAGTGATTTATTTTGTTAGCTTTTAAAGCTTGATAAATTGTATTTGATTTAGTGGAGCAGATGATAGTGACAAGGGTTCGAAGAGAAGCCGACCCACACCAATCTTTGCAATTGACTGAAGTTTGAACATCACTGTTGTGTGAGTAAAAAAATGAACTTTTTAATGTATTTTAATATATTAAAACTTTGTTGTTGAATTTGAATTGATTAAATTGAAATCGTATTTTTTATTGTGACTGACATTGCAGCACCCACTCATCACAAATTCATACATCAAGTTTGCAATGGACGCCAGATTGGAAGCCGACATTCTCAAGACCTGTGAGTCTATTGGGTTTGCAGATGAGGACGAAAAGTACATTGCGGAACCTGACTGGGAAGTGTGTGTGAAAGATCTTATACTTTACCTTCGTAGAGACGACGATGACCATACCGTTCGCCGTTTGCTTGGTCGAACCCGAGTCCTCGAACGAGATCTTATACCGCTTCTTAAGCACAATCACAAGGATCCAAAAACTTGGGATGCTACGCTACGTCTTCTCTCTAATCTTACATTTCCAGCATTACTTCTTTACGAGGAAGAAATTCCAAAGAATAAAACGTACCTTAACTATTACAATCAATTGGAGGGACATTTACGCTCTTACAAGGCCGCCTTCGTCGATAAAGATTTCTGGAAGATTTTGGCTGAGAAAGTCAGTCAACTTTTAGAAGTGGAATTCGAAAAGAGGAAGGATTCGGAGAAGGTTATTGTGGAGAGGGTCTTACTTCTGATTCGCAACGTTCTTCATGTAGCAGCAGATCCTGCGGAGGAGCGACGTGCTGACGACGATACATCTCTTCATGATCGTATCCTGATGGTTTTACATCTCTCCGGAATATTTGAACTCTTGTTGCATACGGCGTCTTCAGATTCGTCCCATGATTATTCCATCTTACTCTTGGAAATTATGTCGCTAATGTTCCGCGAGCAAACTGGTGAACAGCTTGCAAAAACTCAGTGGACCAGAAATGAGGAGGATAAAATCAGGGATGAAAGGGAACTTGTAAGGATGAGGGAGAAAGAAGCTGTTTTAAAGAACATTCAACTGCAGAAACTTCCTACTCGTCACTCGCGTTTCGGTGGAACGTATGTCATTCAAGATATGAAAGCTCCGAGTGGAAGAGATTTAATATGTCATAAACCAATAAGTTCAGTTGCTGACCTAAGCTTGGATACTTTGAAGAAACGAAAAAAGGTTGCGAGCAATAGAAGGCCAGTTAACGATAATGAGATCACGCGTCGTTCTACAATTCCTGTGAGGATTATTTTGAAAAACTTTTGTGCCTCGTTCCTTGATGGGAAGTACAATCGATTGATGAGTACTGTCAGAGATTTCCTTAACAGAAAGAAAAAGGAAGAAAACGACGAAACATATTACCTTTGGGGACTCAAATTTTTCATGGAGTTTAATAGGAATCATGAATTTAAACTTAGCAAGGTTTCAGAAACAATGTCCACGAGCACTTTTCATTACGTTCAAACTTTACTTGATGATTATCAAGGAATGATGGTGACTGATAAGGAAAAGCTTCCATTCTGGTCGAAAAGGTCGCACACCGCGTTAAAGGCTTATCAAGAGCTACTCTTCACGCTTCTATGGATGGATAAGCAAGGAGAAGATGAACGAGCCGCGGATAAATCTAGATCCATCAAAGCAAGTGTATTCTATCTTCCTGAATATCGAGAACTGCTGCTGGGCCTTTTAACTACGTACGACCCTGTGAAGTTGTCAAAATCTTATTTGAAGGACTTTAATTGAAACAAACCACTTGTTTTTGAAGATGTTGGAAGACTATGCATCCACCAACAGGAAAATCATGATTAAAGTGAAGGGAAGAAAGAAGGTAAAGAAGGATAAGAATAAAACGAAAAATGTTCCGAAGAAAGTAAAAAAGGCGAAAGAAATGACAGATGAGGAATTGGAAGAGACTTGGACCAAAATGTCGGAACAGGTGTCAGCCGCCTTGGAGCAGGTGAATGAAGCAACTGAAGGAGAAGATGGGATCAATCTTATGACAACTGAAAATGTAATTCCTTTTGACGCAGTCTTCCGACATTCCAATCGACGAGCAAAAAGATACTGCTTTGGAAAGAATTTCTGCGTTTCTTCACACCGGAAAGTTAAAGGAAGCCGTTATCTTACTAAGAGCTTGTAGGGAAGTTTGGCCCACTGAAACTGAAGATTTTGGTGAAACTGGTTGCAGCGTCTCAGATGAATTGGCACCATTGAAATCAGCATACGTGTATCAAGCATCAACAAGAAGAGTTTTAGAAGCCAGGGCTGCGAGTGAAAATACTGCTATACCTCAAGGCAATAATGAAGTAGTTCCGGAACATGTGGAAGTTCCCCCTCCTGTCCCTGTTGATGAAGAGGAGCATGAGAGAGCAGCGGTTATAGGAGATGAAACGGATGAAGATGAGCGAGATGAAGAAGAAGATGAGGAGGAAGAAGAGGAGCAGCAAGCTAATGAAAGGGAGCAAGAATTTGACTTTAAAGGGTTTCTTTTGAAATATGCTATGGCTCGAGTGGTTTGCAATTATGCGCTACTCTTCCAAGACTGGGACTCCTTGAAACCTTTGACTCTTCATTGTATCCTCAAGATGTTTCATCGATTTGTTTTTGATATGGGCTACCCTGCGCTCTTATCCCAAGCATCCATGTTCCTTACGTGGAAAAAAATTCTTGAAGTTGCTGACCACCGATCAGACTTAAAGGTAAGACAGCTAGATAGATGTGAATCTGTTATCCCACAAAATAATCAAAATATTATCACAGAAACCGATTGTTGAAGTAAACCATTTCGTTATTTTAAAGGAAGCAAAAGGGTTCTTTCATCACTTCTGGCCTAAATTCGTTCAACTCTGTAACGATAAGAGAATGTTTGTAGAAATCTTATTTTGGAAAACAGCAAGAGAAGCCCAAGAAATCCAAGATGGCTATGCAGATTATCGAGGTGATGGAAATACAAAGAAGAAAAAGTCAGACTGGACCAAGGACGAAGAAAATGAATTGGAACTGTTGGTCGACTTGTACAAGGACTCTCCAGAAGAAGGTAAAGAGAAACAGCAAACGTTTATTATGATCTTCAGATTTTTTGTTCAATTAAGTCGTATTTTCTTTTATTCAGTGAAAAAAGCCCAGACGCTTATCGCATTCATACAAGAAAGATGGACTTGGCGACGCCGAAGCAATCGTGCAATCCGAAACAAGTTACTCGAGAAGGAATTAGTTGATCCTACGGTATGGAAATCATTGATATTTGTTTCATTGTTTCTACCCATTTAGTCCTTTTCTGACAAAGTCAACTTGAACCAACAATCAATTTTGATAGGAGCTTGCCAGCAAGAAAGGACAGAAAGGTCGAAAACCACGGAAGGGTAAAGGAGCATCTAGTGAGTTGGTCGAAGGATCATCCCCAATAAAGGCTCCGGTTTCGAAAGAATTTATTTCTGATGAGTCGGATTCCGATTCTGACAATGATAGTTTCCAAACCCATCCTAGTTCATAATGATAGAGCGTCTCCCGTTTTAAGTAGTCCAAACCTCAGCTCTGAAGATTCTGATTCTGACGATGAGAATAAGCCCAAGACGACCATGGTAATTAACGAGGATGAACGCTCTAGGGCGAGTGACGGTAATGCAGATCTCAGGTCAGAAACTAGTCCCAAAAGCGCAGACAACCCCAAAGAACCTGATGCTGAAAGTTCTTCTGATTCTGATGAGGAAAACCAGGAAAGGACAACCATTCTTTCGAGTGAAGACGATACTAGTTCAAAAGTAAGCGACGGTAGCACAGCTAAACGGAAAGTAAATAGGCGCCGCAGTCCGAGCGTTCCCAAACGAGCCGTTTCGGATGATTCTGACTCTGACGATGGCAACAAGGACCGAAGAACATTGATTCGGATTGAAGACGATGTGGACTCAAGAGTCAGTGATAAAAGTATTGTTGTGAAGAAAACCACTAAACGAGCAATCATAAATGATTCTGATTCAGATGAGGAAGACAAAGGGAAGACACCAGTGATAACAAATGACGACGATGAAAGTTCCAGAGCAAGTGAAGATAGTACCATTACCAGGAAGGTAACTAAGCGCAAAAGAATCGTTTTGGAGGATTCTGATGATGAATCTTAACTTGAGTGACTCTAATCAAAAAACAAAGAAAGTTGTCCGAACGTCCGCTACAATTGTGGAATCAGATTCCGAATGAAAGACGAATTACGATGAAAAAAAGGAAGAAACGATGAAGTTTACATATTTGTTTAAATTATTTCCATTGTCGATTGACTAAACTAACAAAATTTAAATGATGTATTAAATCAAATTATCGTGTTCAATAAAGGTGATGGCGATTTTGTCAGTTTCTTCTTTTAAACAAGAAAATAGATACGGATTTACTTATAACGATTGTATTTCTTTATTTATTTATTGTTTATTTGCCCACCATCTTCCAAATAAGTGCGTATCTCTAACAAGAATCATGAATGAAAAACATTTCCAAGTCATTTGGTCGAAAAACAATTTGGCCTATAAACATGTATAAGGACAGCAAATTACATCCAGGTGTATTTAAAAACGGTGGGTTTTAAAACATGCTTAAAATATACTGAAATATTCAGGTTTGTAATTTATTTAAATTTCAGCGCTTACTTTCCCATTTATTTATTTCTTTTCTCATCGTCATTTGATATTTAAGGGCTCATGCATAACAAAAGTTTCGCGAATTCTCTGACTCCTCAAACCTATGATGAACCTCTGAATGAATTCTCTGACTTCGACCTAGCAAATTTTAGTCACTGACTCATATATATTTAGTGAGAACAAAACTCATTTTGCTCGTGTAAAGTCGGCATCCGCACATCAGGCCGCAATGAATCAATGAAACAAAGATAAGAGAAGAGAAAGGAAATGATACATACATACACGCGCTGTGATTGACAGCAGGCTTTGGAAGGAGCAAATAAGATTACGTCATTCGTATCGTTCTGGTTGAATATACTGGGGCACCTCTGCTAGGTTCTTTATGTCGGGAATTATGTGGAAAAGCCGAATTGGTGTGTAATGTACCTATTTGATTTTGTCTTATTCCTTCAGGTCAGACTTCCTGACTTCTTCCAGTGATAAATAGATTTCCTGGAATTTATATTTCTGCCGTAGTTATATCCTGATGGGAATTCAAATGACAAAACCGAAGAATCTGTGTTCCACAATGTTCAGACATGAAGTGGTCAATTTCAAAG